>CM068706.1:605000-772500 GCA_035079005.1 Fraxinus americana | reverse complement strand
AATTCTTTTTTGTAACCACGTATTCTCTGAAAAAAATAAAAAAAATACTATTCCTCTTGTTATATAATCCTTGTTGTAATAATAATGGAGTTGTCTGTGAAGTTGGTGGCCTGTTCTTCAAACTCCAAACCATTTATTTATTAAGTTAATCGTTTGATTATAGATTTCTGTGCACGAAAACGTATGATTACTTTCTTCTTCCGTTTTTATTATTATTTTCGTGCTCAATTATTTAGCTGTATTATGTTTTTGATTTCTTCACTACGTGTCTTTATTTTATGTGTTTTTGCGAATAGCTGGAGTGGAGGAAAGGAATACTACACCCAATCCGGAGGAGTTTGAGAGAAAAATTGAGGAAAATTACGATGCCGGTGAACATGATTCAGGACGGCGATGGATCATCTCGGATTATATTGACTGAGCCCACCGGTTCGACAGCCGAGGTTCGCACTTCTTTTTTCCTGTCCCTTTTCTCGATTTCAGGCTTCAGCCTTATGATTTGGTCTGTATTATTACGGTGACTGGAATAAGTTCATTGAGTTCACATTTCACGTTGTATTTAATATGTTTATTTTATTCTGATTCATTAAAACTATAATTGCTCTCACTGTTCTTTTTCGTTATATATGTTTCTTTCTCTGTTTAGGGCTTTTGAATTGGAATTAAGAGTTACTATTTGAAGTGAAAGTGGAATATAAAACATATTTGTAAAAGCTAAAGTTCCATTTGAATTCTTTAAGGAAAATAATCACCATTTGAATCCAAATTCTTCTTCTTCTTCTTCTTCTTCCTTTTTTTTTTTTTAAAACGGAATCCGTTCTAAATAACTACTTCCATGCTTGTATGCTCAGGCCACAAATTGCTATTATTTTGATTGCGGTACAAAGTTGTGGACGAAGGTTTGAAAGGAATCTTACTCAACTTGTTCATTTGTTGCTGTAGGTGCTTCTGTATGGTGCGCAGGTTGTTTCTTGGAAGAATGAACGAAGAGAAGAGCTTCTTTTCAGGAGCCATAAGGTGAAATTTCATTTAGCATGTTTGGGATCTAATTAAATTCTAAAGTCTTTTGGAGAAGATATTCAAAATTGATAATTTTTGGATGAATGACTTCCAATTTGTGTGTGACTGTGCCCCAGCCCAGAAGCAAATTGGTTTTTAAAAAGCACAACCCAGCCCCAACCTAGAAGCACATTGGTTTTTAAAAATTGGAAGACTTAACCCAAATTCTTGGTAAAAATTTGAGGAAATTACACATAGCCTTGTTTTTAAAGTTTACACTTCATTAATCAGATTTTAAGTTTAATTTTTCATAAATCAGGTTATATTAAAATAATATAAATTAAAATAATCTACATATTCACCCAACACAACCCCACCCACCCATCTCAATTTTAGGGCCCGTTTGTTTCTCATTTTCCATCCATAAAAATGAAAAATATGACCGTTATCCATCACATCAAGCCATCAATTTTGAATTTCTATCTCGTGTGGGGCCTAATAACGACTATATTTTTCATTCTCATTCTACAATAATGAGAATCAAACGGGCTCTTAATCTCAAACCATAATTTATTTTTCTCTCTCTCTCTCTCTCTCTCTCTCTCTCTCGTTCTCTATTCTCACTCCCGCGACGATCTTCTTCGAAGATTTCTCTGATTAGGTGGTGGAGGTGACTGAACAGGTGGTGGTGGGGTGAGTAGATAGGTGGTGTTTATGGTTTTGGTGTCGAGTTGGGCAACGGAAATCGAACCGGCACAGCCTTGGTAGTGTTAGCTTCGGTCATGGTGACTATCCCGCTTGGGTGGTGAAGGTGATTAGATGGTGGTGGTGGGGTGAGTAGATCGGTGGTGCTTGTGGTTTTTGTATCGGATATGGCGACGACGGGCTGGCTGCGGCGGTGACGGTGAGGATGGTGGCTAGGTGTGTGCATGCGTGCGGCGTCGGTTGCGGTTGGGTGTGTGTGTGTGTGTGTGCGGCGACGGTTGCCGTTAGGTGTGTGCGGTGTCTTGACGATGGTCGTGGGTGGGATGAGATGGATGCGGGTGTCTGTGACCAATAATTGGTTAATTTTTGACAAATTAATAATATGTGACCTAAAAATTGTAACAGTGACTCACATTTTATTAAGTTATAATCGAGTTGTGACCAATGAAAGTAATGTGTAACCTATAATTTGATGTTTTGTGACTATAATATAAGTTGTGCGACTTATAAATTTTGTGATTTGTAACGATGAACAAATTGTGACTTTTAAAATTTTGATTTGTGACTGATGAACGAACTGTGACTATAAAATTTTTGAATTATGACCTTAAATTTTTTGAATTGTGACCAAATTATATAGATTTGTGACCTTTATATAGTTATTTATTAAATACACAATTAATTAATTAAATTATAAATAAATTTTAATGAAAACCCGATTTTTGAAATTTAAAACATCTATCCTTATTTTGCAATGGTGATACTTAAATACCTTATTTATGTATTGTTCTCTAAAAATTTAGCCAAGCCCAAAAATTAATTTTAGCATAACTAACTTTATTCCCAACTCAAGCCCAATGTTCAATTATTCAAATTTAGTTTAAGACTCTACAACAATTACATATTTATTTTATTCATATTCATGATACACAAATAACTCGTTACCAAATTATGTATTTTATTTCACACACACATATATAACTAAGTTTAAAGAGTTCACTTATAATCAAATTAATTTATTATATAATAAATATTTTTTATTGATTGATGATAAATGACATATTTGAAAATGCCACATGTTTGACTAAGCTTAAAAGTAATTAAATTTTTTCTAATGTATTTTTTCATATATTACTTTTTTATACTCGTGACTTAAGAATTTATTTATTTCGACCATGAAATGGATGTTATCATAAAAATAAGTAATATGCTCCATATTTAATTTTATTAGTTAAAAATATATTTGTTAGACCTTTGTTATGAGTGTCCCAAAATATATTTCGACACACATTATTATGAGTATTATGAATTTAAAAACTAAATCTCGAGTGGTATAGAGTATCTTTTATGGTATAAGTTTATTAAAATAAAAATAAAAATTTCAACCCACTCGCTTTCTGGCTCCGCCCCTGAATCCATGGCAGGTGCATTCGAAAAGTGTGTCACCTTTGATTTCTCTTTAAACTATTAACTCGGAGTGAAAGCCCTTATTTGTGCTCTATTTTCTAAAAACTCATTTTCAACCGCACATTCTGTCAATAAAATAATTTTGTACATAAATCCAAAAATCTTCCTTACTTTTTAACCACACATTTTTCAGAGTGAAAGAATAAACTACTTTATTACTTGGCAAGCAAACGACACATGATTTCTTTTTTGTGTTGAAGTGTCTTCGATCAATGTTTGCAGTATTTCTTCTAAACTCAGATTACAAGACGAAATACTATGTATGAAGAAATGTGTCAATGTGACCTAATGCAGGCCATAACCATTTAGGGTCCGTTTGATTGCAAAAGTGAAAAATGGGTGGAAAGAAAATGAATTCTAGATAATTGAATTACCTAGAAATTGTTTTACTGGGAATTGTGATTAATTGTGTTTGATTGGTATAATTTTTCACCTGGAAAATGTTGAAAGTTTGGTGTCTGTTTGACTTTATTTTTCATGAAATTGTCCATTAAAATGATAATTTCTTTTACCATTGGGTGTAGAATTTGTTTCACTTGACAAAAAAATTTTTTCTTTAAAAAAATTACCATATAAAATACCATTCGTTTGACTTTGTTTTGCATGAAAATTGTCAATAAAAGTGATAAATTTTTTTATCATTGGGTCTAGAATTTTTCCCAATTACAAAAAAAAAAAAAAAAGCTTGGAAAATGAAAACCCACCTAAAAGGTGGGAAAACAATTTCAACAAAATCAAGGAAAACGTGCACGTGTGGGAGAGAGTGATTTTCCTAACACTACAAAACTTGGAAAATGGAAAAAATTTCCATGGAAAATGTTGTGTATCAAACGGAGCCTTATTTATTTATTTATGCTGAGTAAAGAATTACTTCTAAATATTTGTATCTTTTTGTTTATCATGCTTTATCCTGCAGGCTCTATCGAAACCTCCTAAGTCCGTCAAGGGTGGTATCTCCATTTGCTTTCCCCAGGTTAAGTACCAACTTAACTAGAATTAACTTCTACATCTTATGAAGCTGGAGCTGTGTGTTCTCATCTTTACTTTTTTATTTTAGTTTTCCAACTTTGGTTCACTGGAGCAACATGGATTTGCAAGGAATAGACAATGGTCAGTTGATGATTCCCCTTTACCTTCGCCCCCATCTAACAATCAGTCTACTGTGGATCTTATTCTGAAATCCACAGAAGAGGATTTGAAGACTTGGCCACATAGGTAAGGATGCGAATATTATACTTAATAGAAGTATGAAAAATTCTTACCTGAGCTTCTTCTGGTGCTTTTTGAAGATTTGAGTTGCGGTTACGTGTTTCTCTGAGTGCCAACAAGCTCACCTTGATCCCTCGTGTGCGAAATACTGATAGCAAAGCCTTTTCATTCACATTTGCTTTGTGTAATTACCTATCTGTATCTGATATCAGGTTTGGCTCATTAACTTTTCAAGTTATTCTTCCATACAAGGTTAAACTATTTTATTGCTAATCCACAAGACCTTTTGTTGAGTTATTTCTTTTCCAGTTTAGATAGCATCCTTAAGTTATTTGTTTTATATTGATGAGGAATTCCTTTTCTTTTTTCAATGCTAAATCTGTTAGATACTGTATCCGTTTCAGATAGGTTGCATGATGCCATTTGATTTGCAGTGAAGTGCGTGTGGAGGGCTTGGAGACACTTGACTACCTGGATAATTTGTTGCAGAAAGGAAGATATACAGAGCAGGCAGATGCAATTACCTTTGACGGCGAGGTAATGTCTTGCATTTTGCCAGTATATTTTCGCCATGTGCGTGTGTCAGGACCACATGGGGGTAGATGCACTATCCTAATTCCAGTACTTTCATTTGCTTATACCTTAAGACTGTTCTGTATCATTATAGATTAACCGGGTGTATTTGAGCACACCAACAAAGATAGCCGTAATAGACCACGAGAAGAAGAGAACCTATGTATTGCGCAAAGAAGGCATGCCAGATGCAGGTTTATATCTACTTTTCATTTTATTGTTCAGGTTTAAATTTTTAGTTAGTTGCTTGTATGTGTAATATGGATACAATGTATTTGACCATGATGTGCAGTTGTATGGAACCCTTGGGACAAAAAAGCGAAAGCTCTTCCAGATTTAGGCGATGAGGACTACAAAACTATGTTATGTGTAGACTCTGCTGCTATTGAAACCCAAGTCATCTTGAAACCATCTCAAGAGTGGAAGGGCCGTCAAGAGCTATCCACTGTGTCCTCAAGTTACTGCAGTGGACAATTGGATCCTCATAAAGTCCTTCATGGCTTCAGCTGATCATACGGAGTTTAGCATTTTGAGTTATGTATAATATTAGTTCATTTTGCTTTTTCTGCAAATGATAAAATGCTTGTTGTTCAATGAGCTTTCTCATTTTTCGTTTTGCGATCATGAGGATGTGCCATATTATTTCTGTATTTTACTTGACAAAGAAAAGTACGTTTGTCCTGTTCTAAAATTTGATATCATAATAGTCTTTGGGGGTTGTGCTTTAAGTTGATTTACTAAGGGCGTGTTCGGTAGAGATTAAAATTAGATTAAAATTGAAAAACTAGTCGTTACTGTTGACTTTTATTAGACGAGTGGGACCCAATAACGGCCATATTTTCAATTAAAATTGGATTTTAATTCTAGGCAAACAAGCATTAATTAAAATCCGAGGTAGATGAGTATTCCTGTATATATATTGGAAAGAGCAGAGATTGGTAGCTTGATACATAATTCCAGAGCTACTTTGAAATCTTTAAAACTTTGAACAAGACTTCCGGAAAATCTTTCTCATCATCTCATTCTTATTTATCAATTATTAGGTGCTACAGCGTAGACTTGTTCTTATTCCTAACAAAATATACAGTCCCAAGTCCGTCCTTGGAAAAGAGAAAGAAGGGATGTCCCAAACTTTTCCTTGGCTTCTCTGTCAAATGGATCTTCTCCCAAGTACATGTGAATGTAGGCCCTGCAGAGTAGTTCACTTTCAACTGTGCTCACAATCTCACCCATAACTGCATTTCCCATAAGATTGAGTGAGATACTTGTATTCATATGCCTTTTTATCCACAAAATTTGAAAATTTATCACTTTTGTTTACCTTTTGTTTGGAGAGTGTATCCTGGAAGCCTAGATATCTCAATAGTAGAACCTGGCATGAGCTTTATCTCATCCGATGCTTCTCCCATTATCCTTTAGTGAACAGATAAAGCAGGTAAGACAGTGTGTGTGTGTGTGTGTGTCTGTATAGAGACAGCCGACGGGGGAGTCGAAGGGGTGGGGTGGGGTAATTATGTGAAAAGAGTGTAATTACTTTTTGGTGAGTTCCTCATTTTTCCCACCAGTGAGCTTTTTGATGGCTGCTCCAAGGCCTTCATCGAAGTTCTTCCTTACCATGTTCATGGTGAGGCCATTGTAAACAATAACCAGTCGTACTATCATTCCCACATCACTGTCAACCACCATTTGATACATTTCCTTTGTTGGTTTCGACGGTTCTTTCCCAACTTCTGTTGTTACAAGTTCTCTCAGTTTCTCATTGTCTGCATATATCCCTGTAATTCGACAACTTTAGAAATCAACACACTTTGCAGTCAATTAGTGATTGTGAGATATTCTCCGTCCTGACATGATAGTATTAAGAGCTTGTTTGGGAGGAATTTTAATCCAATTAAAATTGAAAATATAGCCGTTATTGTGTCTCACTCGTCTAATAAAAGTCAACAATAAAAACTAGTTTTTCAATTTTAATCCGATTTTAATCTCTACCAAACAAGCTCTAAAAAGGAGAAAATTTGTTTTGATCAAACATGTAGCCTTTATCCTTGGATAAATCATGCTTACTCTAGTATCCTAGGAAAAAAATTACATATGTGATTCAAGTTGTGTAAAACAATAGGCGAGTAGGTAGATGGAGAAGTAGTAGATTACCAAAGGCATAAATTTTGATGCCCATGCCAAGCATGCTCTTCTTTCTCAAACCAACAGCTTTCAGCTGCTTCCCATTATCCAACTTACCTGGAAAAGAAATCCCAGTTTTGGCTTCAATTTCATCAGGCACTGGCACTTCATCCACCTTAGCCTCGTCTTTCTTGTTCTCTTCTACTTCCTTTTCCACAGAACTATCCCTGTTGTGTTCAACCTTGGGTTCTGCCTCATTGTCCTTATGGTCGACTACAGTTAACTTCATAGCAACCCCGGACTTGGGCTCGATCTCCACCATCTCAGCCTTTGCAGTGACATCCTCCACAGTGGTCGGCATTCTTAATTTAGCAAATGTATAATTGAGAACACTGAGCAGAGTTGGATATTTAGATGTGAATTGATTGGAGACCTGAGTTGAGAGTTGAAAATGAGCTGGTTTATATAGGGAGTTGTGGTGTGAATGGAAAATCAATTTTGTAGTTGCTTAGGGAGTTGTACCATTTCTTAAATTAGGTCTCTGCCTCGGTATGAGCATTATGATAAGGGATGTTAAATTTGCTTCCTGTTACCTCATTGAATGTTTCATCATCTTCAAGAATTGATCATGTGTTTTCTTGATTTCTGCATTGCTTCTTTGCATAAATGTGAATTTCTCCAAAGTTGAAGAAATTTGGGTTATTATCTCATGCCAATTTCTGTGCACTGAAATGTTGGAGTTTTGTTTCTCATAGTTTGTTGTTTGAGGTGAAGTGTAGGATATAACTGTAGTGAATTTGATTGATTTTTCAATCAAAAGTACAACGTATTATGTAAGGATATATTGTCGAGTTTGGTCCCCATTTCTTGAAACTTGTTTTTCCAAAATCATTTTCAGTCACACATTTAATGAGATTCACAATTTTTATCAACTTTTCGAGCACACATTTCATTAACTTTTATCAAAATATACTTTAGGTTGAGCTTGGTATTCTATGAAGAGAATTGAATTGATGCCTTTGTACAAGTGGATAATAGGTGCCCATGTCAGAAAATGAAATCTTGATTGGGCCATTGGATTGGCCTGTTCAGTATGAAGCCAACGGGCGGGCCCATCTATCGGGTATGTACATCTTGCATCCCTAGCCATAGAACCTTTAAAATGGAGCATCCGGGCATCCAAGCGTTTATATAAACTAGTCTTTGCCCGTGCAAATGCACCGTGCAAATGCACGGGCTGAATTTTCTTGAAGGTGATGTTAGCGTATTAAATGTGTTGAATTTTTGTGAATTAAATATGTAATGCAATTTTCACTATGATTACTGTAAAGAGACTTGCTAAGAGCATTTCTCATTTGGAATAAAAGTAAGTGGATAACATGGATTTAGCATGTATAATGGAAAAGAGGTAATCTTGAAGATATTGTAAATACCTTTCAATTTTCATATTCGACAACCATCTTTTCATTATCAATGACAAAGGGTAGAATTGTCAACCTTCGACATCATACAAATTGGCCGTCCAAATGATGTTCAGCGGTCTCTACCCAAGTAGCTGTGGCCCATGATCCAAAGGACCTGCAACCAGTCAATCATGCTATCCTTTTAATGTGTCTTTCCTATCCACTTTACTCATACTTCTGCAATCATATTTCCCACTTTATAATTATTTTCGGCACAAGCAAAACCAATTAGAGTTATCATTTCTTGCTAGAGAGCGTGCCCATAAAGGGGTCCGAGTGATCACACCAAAAGTTCGAGTTCATTTTAGATTTCGTTCTTAACCAATCAGTAATTGAGTTATTCCAATGAGGTTAAAATGAATGCACTAAAGTCTAGAATTGCATAATGAACATGCCGTTTGGGTTTACCGACTATAATACTGGAAGAATTGCTATTAACTAAGATTAAACATGATTAGATTCCACCTTACCCTTAGATTAAGACCTTTCAAATGTGTCCTGACCTACCAAACATGTGCAAACTCTGTTTGACTCAAAAGCTTGATAGGGATTCTTTTTTTTTTTTTTTCTACTTGTTTAAGATAATGAAACATATAGAGAGGGATCTAGATATAGAAAGATGAGGTACTTGGTCGAGTTGACGTAGGCGAAGACAGCGACGCCATCTGTATGTTTATATTCTAAAGGGTAAAGAAGAAGAAAAACACCCAAAGCAGCCTCTTAACCTTCTAATTGGCGTACAAGGAAGTCAGACAAAAAAAATAAAGACACAGCTAAGTGTATGAAGAAAAGTAGAAAATATGTTAGCATTGAACATGAAATATTCAAAGTAATTCAAAAGAAGCAGCTAAAATAATAAGGAAACACGAGGAAATGCAAACATGACAAGTAAGAAAGGATTTAGAGAATAGAAAAAAGTTCTATTCATTAGCTTTTTTTTTTCCATTTAAGTATATAGGGGGAAAAAAACAAGATATGTAATAAGCTGCTAAGAATATGAGAGTGAAACTTTGAGTAATCATTTCAATCTTTCTATACCAAATCCAGATGAAATCTGCTTCAGTTGGATATTTATCATGGCGCTTGAAAGATCATTCACTCTCGAGTTCAAACCAAGATGGCCCAGTAGACTTCGTGTATAACATGATTGTCATAGTACATAGACTAACAAATTGACAATTAATATAACTACGTAAAATTGTATTCAATGGAATAAAAAAGCCAAAGATGCAACAAATTGAAGTAAAACTTCAACAACTATTTAACGAAAAATTATGATCAGTCTCTATAAAGTTTACCTAGGGAAATGGCTTTTTTACAGCTTTTGGGTTGTACTTTCTCTATCTGTAGCCATGTAGCCATCTTGTAGATGATGTCATGAAAGCAAATCTTGGCTCTCTTTGCCTATTCTGACTCGTTTTATTGGGTTTCAACCTATTTTCATGAGCATAAAATAGTAAGTAAGTAATTTCTCAGAATATGGCTCAATAACTGAGGCTCTAACAAGATATTTCTAAAATAATATTTAACAAGAATAGATGAGGTGTGAGCATAAGAAGTCCAACTCATCTAGGTGAAGTATCAAAGGTGCATGAAATGCAATTCTATTGAACTTGTCTACTTTAAATTTATTCAGAGCAAGCAGTAATGCATCCACACCTGAGCAGAACTATATGCCTGAAATTAGAAAGTCAAATTATCTAATCAGTATAATAAGTTGAGGTTGTTTTTTTCCCTAAAATGATTAGGCAGGAGCTCTGTAAACAACAAAACATATAGGTCTCTTATTGTGCACATACTGAAATCTTGTCTAATGCAACTTTGAAGATTACAAATTACCAGGCAAACATATAAACAATATGAAAGGGGCGCAAGGTAACGAGTCGAACTCCTGTTATTCTCCCGATCATGATCCCTATTTTCTCGGAGATAGTCCGATCTCTCATTTTCGAAAGAATTGAATCCGGACTCTCCCAAGGCTTATATATAAAAACGAGCTTATTCTAGGCAGGCTTCCAAACAACTGCACACAGTACAAACAAAACTTGGAAGGGAAAAAAAACCAATGTGAGACGATGTAAGGAACGCAAAAAAAAAGGAAAGAAAACTGAAAAACTATTATCTAATGAATAAAATGCTATAGATGAACAAAGACGTGCATAAGTCAATCTTTGCTGCAATTGTCTTATGTGCTTGGAAAATATGGATTGGAAGAGTAGAAAGAGAACAATATATACTTGTATTGAAAAAGTAATTTAAACATAAAAAGAGGAAATCTAAAATATTTATAATAGCTAGCATATAACTCAAATAGATTAATATATGAATGGAAAGAAAATATTCATTGAGAAATAGTTATTGGGTAATAAATTTGTTTTCAAGCCTGTTGAAGGAAGGGCAATGGTTGCAGCTCTTCAAATCGTATGCTTGTTTCTTCATTCTGATCCACTACAGTAATTTAGAAACGTAACTCTTCAATATACTGACAATCTGAGATGCATATGTTTTGAATGTGATAACACTATTAACATAAGAATAATTCTGCTCAAACAGGGGAAAAAAACAGGGTTCCAGTGACACCATGAGTTGGCAGCCATTGATTACATGTTTTTTTTTTTAAAACTGTCGAACAAGTGTTTGTCACGTGTATCTGTTTAAAATCCTGTCAAAATTCCCTATTCGTGTAGGATTGTTCCTAACATAATTATACTGTATTTACTTTCTTCATAAAACAAGTATATATAGGCAAGAGCTAAAGCAAAAGTGAATTTTAATTACTTGATGTTATAAAGTAAATAATATTTAAGTGATGTTTAGGATGAAATACGCAATTGAAGACTATTTCGGAATGATAGTAAAAAGGTTCCATATATTATTAGTAGCAATTTGTACAAGTAGTAATTAAACACTAATCAAAATGATTGTATATGATCCTATGAGAACACGGAGGAAAATTCATTTTTTTGTCTTATACACAAACTTGTATTAATTTGATCAGAAGTAAAAAAAAATTGAAGACTATTCTGCACTTGCACGTCATGGATCTCTGAACTAATTCCCCGGACAACAAGAAGTGAATATCAATATGACACTCTACCTAGATTGAGATTTCATAATAAAACTAAAATCCCTCAAAAACCCAGAAATATTAATTTCGAAGAATAGCAGTACCTGCCATAAGATAACGGAGTTAGTATTCTGCTCACCCCCTTCAGCTTTTCCTTCGATCTTCAATGGAGCCAAGAACTGCCTCGGGAACTTCACAACAGCAAGTTAACTAAAATAAAATAAAAAAGATCAAAAATCCAATTCACTCAATCAAGATTAAGAACAGCGTAACAAATCAACATAGCTGAATTAAACCCACATTAAAAATTCAAAAGGGATTTCGAAAATTAAACTAAAAAGAAAATTAGGATCTACAATGTTCTTCCTCATCTTCGCGGCTTCTACTTCTCGTCAAACCATTAACAGCGAAAATCGAACCAAATAAATAAACATCAAACAAAAAGCGAAGCGCGAATCTCCAAAAATTTTCGTGAAAGAGAGTGAAGAATGTGAGAAGACGATTTCTAGGGTTCCTTTGACTCGAAGATGATGAATACTAAATGGAAGAGATGAGTAAAAAATAATCCACTTACCAAATTTACAACTACAAATACATTAAATTTGTATCGAATAACAAATAACAAGCAGCAGAAGAAGAAGAAAAAAAGGAAATAACTTCAGATAAATATAATTCTCGGAAAGATAAGAGTTATGTAAACAATGATGTAGGAAAAATTGCCAAAAATAAGACATGAAAAAGCAAAAAAAAAAACCAGGAACAACAAGAAGTAAGAATATACCTTTAATATCACGTTAATCTGCAAATATGTCGAAGATTATAAGGTTTAATTTTGAAATATTTGAAAGGAATTATTTTGTGATGTTACCGTAGTAAAACTGGAAGAGGGAATAAGGAGAAAGAACCTTTGACCGCCTACATTTTTCACCAATCAGTTTCAAGTTGTTTTCACCAATCAGTTTCAAGAGGAAGTCGGTTTGCAAAAGTTCAGTCGGCAAATTTTTTGGACATTTTAAGTGAAGGAGTGAAAAGGAGGGATATAGATATTTATTGATGAACTGTAGTGAAACCAGTTCGTGAACAGTGTTGGGCCAGTTACAAGTGTGAAAAGGAGAGTGCACAAATGAACAGTGTTGGACTCATCCCCTCTTTTAATGTAGTAGGATTTAGGTCAAATTACTCAGGATTTCAGCCACAGTTATGTCTTAATAATTTTTGGTTTATTAGTGTCCTATTCAATCCAGAAAAATATAGCAGCACAACAGGAAGAAAGAAGCCAATAATCTCGACAGTACTTGCTAACGATATGGCGAGTAGCTCTTTCGTTATATAGAACCTAAGAATAAAAAATTGTGCTGGAATTGATCAGTTGAAAAAATGCCAGTATTAGATGAAGATAGGGATGGCAATGGACTCGACCCTTTAGTTCATGGGCCACATGCGCAATTTAAATGTTAAATTACTTTATCTAAAAAATATAAAATCATCATGTGATTATAATCATTCATGAAACTGTTAGGTGCTAAGTTCTTAATGCAATGATATGATAAGTAAATTAGGGCTGTTTTGATCACCTAACAGTTGACTTTCATTTATATTTATATGCTTTGATAATTTCTTTGAGTACTTTCTCTTGAATTTGAGGATGAAGGACGCGTTTTTCTTCTGAATTCTACTACCGACATGCAAATAATAAGAAACGTGAACAAAACAAAATTTGATATCCGATGAATGGGGAGAAAAGTTGTGTAATTCTCCTTGACATCATAATTGATAGAATATTTATTTTTTCAAAATTATCTTTAGAAAAGATTCGAGTAAGTGAAATATCTGTTGTAATGTGCAAAATTTTCCATGTGAACAAAGTTGATTTTCGATGAATGGGAGACGAGTTGTGTGATCCTCATTGATCTTGTAATTGGTAGTATGTTGTTTCTTCAAAATTATCTTCGGAACAAGACATTTAAATGAAATTCACATTCGTTGTATTGTGCAATTTTTTCCACATGATGATAATAAAATTCGATACTCAGTGAATGAAGAGAAAAGTTGGGTAGTCCTCGTTGACATCAAAATTAGTAGAATATTTGTTTCTTCAAAATTATCTCCGGAACAATATCGATTAGGCAAATGTCGCATCCATTGTATTTGTGCAAACCAAATTCAACATTGGATAAGTGAGAGAGAAAAGTTGTGTTCACAAGACAAAAACATAAATAATGTTAGGCCCCGTTAACATTGTAGTTAGTAATTTGCAAAACAAGACTTTACTAAATTCCTGTTTGGGAGCGATTTTAGAGAGATTATAATACGAGGTGGTCCCCATTTGAGCCGTATTTTTAGACTCGGCCGAAAATAAAATACCATAAATGTCATTTTTCAAGAAGAATGAGTTGAATGTGAAAAGTGACATATCATTACTTTATGATAAAATAGTATTATTCTTGTATAAAATACTTTCAAATTCCGTATGTTGTAATAAAATACTTCATCCTATTATTTCCTTCTAGAATTGAAACAATTTATCATACAAGTGATAAATTGACAAAAAACTGTCCCTCTTATCAATAAGCTAAATCGAATCATTAAAAAAAAAAAAAAATGGTTTCATTTCGTGTGCAAGTTTAATTATATGTGTATGATTCCATTAAAATATCATCTATTTTTCCACGGGTCACCCCACCCCACCCACCCTACCCTACCCTTCAAAGCCCAAAGACTCTTCGTCCTTGAGAAAATAATTCACAGTCCATCCACTATTATATTCCAACACAATCAATACCTTCGCCACATTACCTATGCAGATCAAGCAATACGCGGTGACATTTTTCAATTTCCATTAACAATTCGAGATTTTTTCCTTGATTATATAGGGTTCTTCTTATGCTTCCAGTTCTCATTGATCTGCTTCATTTTGAAAGAATTTTGGAGGTGAATTATGTGAAAACATGTATTTTGGGCTCAGTGATTTCATTTAGAAAAAAAAAAAAATTGGGCTGTGAAGAACTTCGGTACTTCATTTATTTAGTTGGGTAAAATTGCTCGTGACTATATTTTTATGAGGGTTTTACTTCAAATGTGTGGAAAATTTGTGTAAGATTTGATATCGGGACTACTTGTAGATAATTGCTTTTATTTAGAGGGTTTAGAGAAAGAGAATTAGTTAAAAATGGGATCTGAGAATGGGCTTTACTCTGGAGCAGAATTTAATTTGGAACCCAAATGGTTGGTAGATCCGAAACTTCTGTTTGTTGGTCCGAAGATTGGAGAAGGTGCGCATGCCAAAGTGTACGAGGGAAAGTAAGTTGACTTTCATTCTTCTGGCTGAGTCTTGATTGAAGATGGTTTACAATGCAGAAATCTAAGTATTAATTTCGAGCTTTTAAGCTTATATTTAATAAATCTTTTGATTGATTTCGAATCACTTTATTAACACCTATAAATTCTGCAATTTTAGTGGTTTTTTTAATGATCTCTAAATATTAGCATTAAAAAACTTCGGTAAATTATCAATGTTTCAGTTTTTCAAATGTGAGAATTAATGCATTTTCGATGCAGATTTCTGATGTATAAGGTTATTATGCCGGGCATTGGCAGTTTCCCCTCTCTGTGAAGCAGTTAGCTAACCTTTCTTATTGGTCATTTTTCAGATACAAAAACCAGAATGTGGCTATCAAAATTGTTTACAGAGGTGATACACCGGAAGAGGTTGCCAAGAGGGAGGCCAGATTTGCTAGAGAAGTTGCAATGTTATCCAAAGTCCAACACAAGAACATGGTTAAGGTTCTGCATTGATTATCAAACTAGTAGGGTTTATTTTAGTGTTGAGATGTTGCTTCCTAATACAACCACGTTCATGACTATACATACATACATACATACATATGCGGATATTGTATATTTATGCTCGAATAACGCATATGCATCTGGAGAGAGTAGTGACTGTGTGTAATGACTGTGAAATGTGGTTGTTCTATATATATAGGTACATACCTACCTCATGCTATGGTATGTATTAATATAATGAGATATTTTTGATGTGTAGATGCTGAATTTCATGATGAAAACTACAAGTTGCTTCCAGCATTTTGACCCTTTTTTCTCTACAGTTTATTGGGGCTTGCAAGGAACCTGTCATGGTCATTGTAACCGAGCTTCTGCTTGGTGGTACATTGCGAAAATTTTTGCTAAACATGCGCCCAAGGTGCTTAGATATGCGAGTTGCAATTGAGTTTGCGCTTGACATAGCTCGTGCAATGGAATGTTTGCACTCACATGGAATAATACATCGCGACCTTAAACCCGGTAAGAGTTTCAATAACTAAAGTGGAACCCGAGGTGACTAATAAGAGCAAGAAAATAAATAAACGGGTGCTATTTATTTTTCCTCAATGCTTAAGACAATGTTTTCGTAGTATGTATACCATTGTTGTTGTATAGTGTTTTAAACTATACATGTCCTCTTTAAACTAATTAACTATAATTATTCAATTTTTGAACCAGGGATTCATTAGCTCGGGATTAATCAATACTACAAAAATTCTAGCTGTCCTGATTAAATAAAGTTATCATCCATATGAGGATACAATTTGCACATTTTAAGATGTATGCAATCATCAATATGTGAATGTCGAGGGAAAAAACTGAGGACTTTTGTGGTTATATTGAAGTTTGGAACTGAGTTTGTCACATATCTTGCACAATACTAGTGAATTTTTATATACTCAAGACAGAATTAAGATTTTAGGTGCCGAGTGTCTGTCGTGTGGGCGTGCAGTGCCTAAATGGGGGAGAGGGGGTCTTTAGGATCAATTATAATCATTTAGGCTGAAAAGCCATTCTCAGTGTCTCACACAAGATTAGTTTTGAAATAACATGTAAAAAATTATTTATACAAAAATCATCTTTTAATAATTGAGCTGGACTTTTTGTTTACTGATCTTGGTTTCAGACATTTATTAGCATCAAATTCTTGGGAAGTCCAGAATGGACTAAAGATGTGTAACAGTATTTGTTATTTCATGATCCACGAGTCACCCTTTCCTTTCCTTCACTGAAACTATCTAATCCGTTAGTTTTCTTTCCTCCAGAAAACTTGCTTTTGACAGCAGACAATAAAACTGTTAAACTGGCGGATTTTGGTTTGGCAAGAGAAGAATCATTGACAGAGATGATGACTGCCGAGACTGGAACCTATCGCTGGATGGCTCCAGAAGTAGTTCAATTAACCTTTGTTGTTAATTTTCCGTACTTTTTTTTCTATTTTTGTTTTTCATCAACATGATTGCTGAAAATCTCTTCCTTTTTTCGGCTAATGGTTGCAGCTCTATAGCACAGTCACCCTTCGGCATGGAGAGAAGAAGCATTATAACCATAAGGTGGACGCTTACAGTTTTGCAATTGTGTTGTGGGAGCTCATACATAATAAGTTACCTTTCGAAGGCATGTCAAATTTGCAGGCTGCCTATGCAGCTGCTTTTAAAGTAATTCCCTTCTCTTAAATTGTTAATGTGTCGAATAGCCTTGAGTCAATAAAATGCAAATATTTTGCTCAATGCATTGGCTTAATATGTAGAAAAGATGCTAGCCTTGTTTGAGAATGTAGAAAAAACGTTAAATTTGGGCAATTCATCACGATATTGGGGATTCTTCTTGCTACGCTGCCTATCTTTTCCTTTTCCGTTTTCAGTGTCTCCTTTTTCTTTCTTTTCTTTTTTTAACTTATTTGATGATTCTAAGGATAACTTTGTTTGTGCAAATGGAAGGCACCATTGAGTTTAGAAAAGGCCACGTTTGTATGGTGTCATGCATTAATTCTAGTCTATTGTTTGTAACGTCCTTCTCAGAATGTAAGGCCAAATGCTGATGATCTTCCGGAGGAATTGGGTTCAATCGTGACTTCATGCTGGAAGGAGGATCCAAATGAGCGCCCCAACTTCAGTCAGATAATAAAGATGCTTTTGCACGCTCTCTCAAGAATTTCCCCACCCGAACCTGTTGAACCACCCAAGACTTTCACTTCTGAGAATGTCGTCTTCCCACCAGCATCTCCAGGTACAAGCTCCTTGATGGCAGGGAGAGATGACAATGGTGACACACCAATGGAAAACAACTCAAGGGGATGCTTCTCTTGTTTGGACCAGTGCTTCTAATCTCTATGCATGTTGGTATACAGTATTGATCAAGACTAGACAACATTAGTTGGCAAATTTTTTAGGTTCTTTTTCTTATTTAACACGGCCCGTCCTAGATAATGGAGTTTAGGTTACTGTGATGTAAGGTAGCTGTAAAATAAGGTCCATCCAAAGGCCTTTACTCCATTAATTTGTTAGACGTCATTATGAATAACCAATTATAGTGCCATTTGCACTCAATGCAACTGTGAAAGAAACCTTCTTGATATTAATAGTAGGTCATTGGCTTGTGTTTGTATGATATGTGCATCCAATAAAACTTAATATTTCAGGGGAAAATGGAGGCTATGTCTTATTATTCACACATTTCATGAGATTAACCGTTGTTCCTCTTAATATTCATATTTATAAACGATTTTTAATTTACCAAATGGAGTTGAAGTAGAAATTTTATTTTGCAATCAAGCAATTGATTTAAAACCAAACTCTTGGATTTTTTTCATGTTCATTTTCAATCACATATTCTCACAATAAAATATTGTTTATGTAAGTTTAGAACTTTTTTCTACGTCCATGTTTAATGGTCATTGTTTTGAGAAAATTGAGTCTTGAATAGTATTTTCTGAAGAATATGTGGTTAAAAAATAAGATATTTTTATGAGTTTACGAGCAAAATATTTTATTTCGTAAATGTGTGGTTGAAAATGAGTATGAAAATTAAAGAGATTTAAAATAATGGTTGTTAAACAGGAGTTACATTTTAGCCCCTTGTTTGGTGCACATTTTTGCTCCAAGAGATTTAAAATAATGGTTGTTAAACAGGAGTTACATTTTTTTTTTTTATGTGACGGGAATATGTGATTAAAAAAGAAGGAAAAATTATTAATGTGATGAAAAATATAATTTTGATGAAAAATGTGTGGTTGAAAATAAGTAGAAGAATAAGAATAAAAAAAATAATGTTTCTCAAACATGTGGTTAATCACATATTCTATAAAAAAAATACTACTTAGAAACTCATTCTTTGGAAATAATGATTGTTAAACAAGGGTTTCGTCTCTGGATGACAATCTATGTACTAGTTTGATTGGACTTCAGAATAATGATATCTAGCACCCATAATAAATAATATTCCGTTTATACTCTCCAGTAAGTCCCATAATCCCAACCAAACGACATAAAGTTAGGAGTCATTTTTAATAAGCAAGTGGACAAAATGGTCATATCAATGCTGTCTCCAATCTCTATTGCAGCTTGGAGGGCAAGTAATCAAGTCCCCACCAAATTTACCAATTTACATCAAAAAGACAAAAATTTCAACCCCCGAAGCTCCGAGTCAGGCTTGGTCAACTGTGGGCCACGGACAAACACGCGGTTCGGTGCCTCGAATATCCGCCGAAGCTAAGGCTAGGACAATCCAAGCCTCTGATACTGTAACCATAACTGGGGTTTCCCGCTCATTCACACTCTTTTACTTAGCCGAGTAGAGAAAGAAGGAAAGCAACACACGCTCTCTAGGAAGTTTCGAATGCAATATATATATACAATAATGCCTATGTACAGAAGAAAGAACAATTGTACTTCAATCTGAAATTAGTTTTTTTCCTTTCTAATAAAATGAAAAGGTAAGAATATGATCTAAAAATACGAATCGATTTTCAATCTAATTATGATAAGTTTTTGATTTGATTGATAATCATCTGTAAGTGTATTAATGGATTAATTGATAAATTATCCAGAAATATCATTGTTGTGTTTTTGGAAACTCTTATTTTTATTATGATATATGGTTTTTTTTTTTTTAATTTAGTTGTTGTTCTGAGCTCCGGGAGCAATATTATTATTTGTAAAAATTCCGATGAAAGTGAACACTTTTGATAGGGTTACTGAAGGTTTGATATTCAGGCCAGGCTGATCTTTTGCCCCTTATTGGGTTGTATTTTTACCGATTTCATTTTTTATTTTATTTATTTGGGAGAAGGAGGATTGATCATAAACTGAGAAAATGCAGCTTGTGGTTCTTGTTTGAGATTGTGCTCGAATCAGTAACCTCTTTTTTTTGTCTGTGGTCTGTATTTAATCAAATTATCGAGTTTATCTTGTTGAATTTTCATTTAGCTCTGTTAGTTGTGACTATATTTTCTTAAAGTTTGCAGTATGTTTCTTTTGTATAGTTTTGAGTTATTGTGTAAGTGATGCAGGAGTTGGCTAATTGATGGCAGAGGATTTGCTAAGAAGGTGAAAAATGCCACTCTGGCTGCTGCATCTGAAATCAAAGATTGTGGAGCGAGCCGTGAATGCCCAAATTGCCACTATCGAATTGATAATAGTGATGTAAGCTGAAATTGTTTCGCCAGTACAAGTTCCTTTTTCTGATACTTGAGCTGTGGATAATTCTCTTGTGAAGCAATTGGCTCATTGAGAGATTAATATCTCAAAGCAACTACGTAGCCTAATCCATAACTTTAAAATCTGGAGTGGAAATTGAGAATTTGTGAGAGTTGTGCTATCTGCTATATGCATATCTAATTACAGAAGATGATAATTCTTTTGTAGGTAAAAATTTAGACTTCAACTCAACTCATAATTTCCTCCTATTCAGGTTGTTGATGAATGGCCTGGGCTCCCTGCTGGTGTAAAATTTGATCCATCTGATATAGAGCTGTTGGAACATTTGGCTACAAAAATTGGGGTAGGAAAGTCAAAGCTACACGTGTTCATTGACGATTTCATCCCGACTCTTGAAGGTGATGAGGGAATATGCTACACCCATCCAGAAAATCTCCCTGGTGAGTGAGCACTTCACAACTCCACATATGTAGTTAATTAGCTGTGAATTGACGTATGACAAACTTAAGATTAGAGGAAATTCCAGCTAAACGAAGGAGAGAGCGTATTGTTTCTGCCTTTCTCGTAAGTAGAAGCACCAAGTGAGATAGCAGGAGTGTAAAATTAATGAACTACCTCTCATGGTTCTATGATCTGGTAAGGAATTTGAGTACTATCTTTTATTTGACTAAGAAATAAATCATTTCAGAAGCATTGGTTAGTCAGTATGACATTTATATGGAATAGGACATTTTATGGACCTTTCTCAGGTCATGATTTCTATTGGCTAACTAATGTATCCATATTGTGTGTGAATTTCTCGCTTGATCTTTGCAGAATACTTCATACAAAGGAGAAACTCGTATATGCCACAGTAATAGACAAATTGATTTTCAACTTTGGGTTATGATTCCATGTGTGTTAAAGCTGATCGATTGGATGTAATTTCTGATCTAAGGATGCCATTGCTAAATCATCTTCTGGCTTTCATTTAGGTGCTAAAAAAGATGGAAGCAGTGTCCACTTCTTTTACCGGACAGTCAATGCGTATGCTAATGGTCAGAGGAAGCGCAGAAAGATTTATGATCAAGAAACCTCGGTGAAGTGTTATGTCCGCTGGCACAAGACAGGAAAGACCAAACCTGTGATGGAAAATGGGGTACAAATAGGTTATAAGAAAATCTTGGTTCTCTATGCATCAAAGAAGGGATCTAAGCCTGATAAATGTAATTGGGTTATGCATCAATACCATCTGGGGACTGATGAAGATGAGAGAGAAGGACAATATGTTGTTTCAAAAATTTTCTATCAGCCATGGAAGGAGATTGATAAGAATGAAACTTCTTTGGTCATTGAAGAATCTGATTTGGAAACTGTTGAAGTAATTCCCAGCACTCCCAAGACAAATACTCCTGATCCTCCTCGACCAGAGTATACTCCCCCTTCTGATGTCACCGTTGATGATTATGCCATTCGATCACTTGTCCAGGTTGGTAACAACTTCCATGTTCTTTTTTTGTTATACCATTTAGTTCAGTGGCTGAGTTGAGAGTGCATTTGTTTGTTTAAGATTTTATAGGATATTGTTAAACTAACCTGTGATTTGTATCTATTATATGCTAGAGTAGGAATTGGAGACTCTCTCAGAGTCATCTCATCCCTCGTCAAAATCTCAGTTGAGGGATGAAATGGAGCATCACACTTGCTTGGATGGAGAGTCCAAAGCTGTTGAATTAGGTCGAGAGGGTTCATTATTATGCAATGAGATAATTGATTCTTATGCAATGTTTGGTAATTTAAATCCAAACAATGCTCCATCTACTCAATTTGCTCATAACATAATCAATGCAAGCCAGAGAGATGACGCTACCACTTGTGGAATTTCTGATCTTGAAAATTTGGAACTGGATACTCCACCAGATTTCTTGATTGCGGTAAGCTGCTTCTCCTGCCACTTTGTAATGAACTTAGTTTTAAAAGCTTTTCATAAATTTAACACGCGTGTCATTCGTATCAATTGGTGCAGGACCTGCAGTTTTCATCTCAAGATAGTGCATTTGATTGGCTCAACCATTTATAAGAACTCAATGGATTCTACCGATGTTTATGGCACCAAAGGGGACGTAGTATCAACAACAAACTGAAATTGTAGTTCAAGAAATTTATACGGGAAGCATTCGTGGACCGAGTTCTCAACCTTCTTCATATACCAACTAATACTTCTAATTGCAAATGTTGTAGTGAAATGGAGTTGCATGAATTCTGTTTAGTTGAAAACTTTTACATATTTTTTGCTTTAAGCATCTTATTTGTTAACAGATCATTAGGATGAAACTTTGCATACTTCTGTGGAAATTATAGGAGTCCGAGCTTTCAGCTTCACGGCTTAACTCTTTTTTTTTTTTCCCTAAATTTTCATAACGATTCTGTATTTTGTAAAAGAAATAGGAATTTGGTTATATTATATATATTTATTTCTCTTTTACGTTTTTCATTCAATATACCATTTCTCACGTAGTATTTATATTTTTTAATTATAAACAATTTAAAATTGCATTAAATAAATTAGTTTAAATCCATTAAATTCCTAGAAAATGATCTATTGGACCGGCTACCTCGTATTGTTATAGTTGAAAGACAATGCAAACTTAGCTCAAATCATATTTTTGTGTGACCTAGAGCTGGGCAAATTATCCGCCAATAGACCCGATCCGCCAAATCGAATTGACTATTTGATTTTTGGGTTTGACTTTGACCAATCTGAAAACCTCAATTTGATGGTCAATGCTTTAAAAAATTAATTTCAAGAAAAAATATCCTTCAACCCAACATGACCTAAATAAGGGCAAATATGCGATAAACCAAAATGATAATTAGCTAATGTCCGAGGGTGCTTATATTAATACTAGTTTTTGTCCGTGCGATGCACGGGTTGGGTGATTTTGAAGGTTATGTTAGTGTGTTAAAAATATTAATTATCGTGAATTATATCTTGAATGTTAGATATGAGCAATTTAAATTATCCCAGTAAATGTAATTGATCAACTGATTATATACAACTACGAAAAATTGAATGACAGGGCAATAGGATAATACAGAATATAGGAAAATAAATATTATAAGGATAAACAAAGTTAAAGATACAGTATTTATGACATTTTATTTGCTAAAATGCAAGAGCATCTGAAAGCATTAACATTCATTGATTTGCAATTTTAAATATAAGTTAAGACAAAAATCAAATTCAATTTGAACATGTCTTGCATGCAAAATACGTTGCCCAAGTCTAAATTTTAATTTAATTAATCTTACTAATAAAAGTTTTGGACCGGATGTAGTAGGAACTTGTACATTTGTCTTTTGAGCTAACCAAAGGAACTCTCGACAGTCCTTCACGCCAATTTGAGAAAATGCATTTACTAATATAGTGATGAAGCAGGTGCCAAATTGGCCTTAAAATCTGTAAGAAGATCTTATTACATTCGTCAACATCTTGAGCACCTTCTTTGACAATACAACCCACTTGAGCGCCTTCTATGTAGGCTTTACATGTTACGAATATCACGAGAACGATTGTAAAAATGTTCTACCACAAAATTCTCGAAGTGCTACGAGCAACATAATACAAAACTCAAATCAACATATAATGAAGTTGTTACTCAAAAGGAAAGAATAAATTGAAATTAACCATGAAAACATGCAATGATCGAAAGGCCTAATAATAACAGTATTACATAGAGATGATCTCAATTTTATGTTACCTTTGGTGGTTGCCTCATACTGTACACCATCGTTTAGAGAGAATGGATAAAAGTATTCTTATTGTATGCAAGAGAACAATTTTCTCCACTTGTTGAATCATCAAGGATTAGTTTTTAAGTTTTGAATCATATCATTTATACCAGATTTTAACCCATTCTCGTCATCATTCTTTTCTTTTTTTTTCTCAATATAACTAATAATAAAAATAATATATATATTACATGTTTTATAAAAAAAAAAACACTTAACAATAATATGTTTAATTTTGTATTATTAAACAAAATTTAAATTGTAAATAAAAAGAATCCATATATTTATTTTTAATAATAGGTGTAGAAAAAAAAACGCAAGAAAAAATAATAATAAATTTTTATACTGAAATTATATATAAACTAAGAAGAAAAAAGAATTGATTTATAAAATAGTATTAAAGTTAAAAATAAGTGTGATGAACGAATTAACTTGAATTTATAGTACTTAATAAATCATTGTTAAGTGTGTTATTTTTATTTTTTAGGTTCAAACTATTGTGAAGTTGAAATCGAAGTGGATATCATTAATTTTGTTGTGCTTTCAACAAGGATAATGCTATTAGTATCGTATTTTTTTAAATTATTATTTAAATTGAAATATAGAAAATGGAGGGGAAAAAAAACCAATGCAAGTAAAAAAAAAAAAAAAAAAAAAATCGCTCCGCAAAGTGCGGAGCAAATGCTCCAAAACTTTGGAGCATATGTTCCTTTTTTTTTTTTTTTTTTTTACTTGCATTGCTTTTTTTTTCCCCCCTCCATTTTCTACATTTCAATTTAACTAATAATTAAAAAAAAAAACACGATACTAATAACATTATCCTTGTTCAAAGCACAATAAAATTAATCATATCCACTACGTTTTCAACTTCACAATATTTTGAACCTAAAAAATAAATATAAAACACTTAACAATGATTTATTGAAATGCTTATAAATTGGTTAATTCATTCATCACACTTATTTTTAACTTTAGTATTATTTATAAATCAATTCTTTTTCCTTCTTAGTTTATATATAACTTACGATATAAATTTTTTCTTGCGTTCTTTTTTTAACACCTATTATTAAAAATAATATATATGGATTCTTTTTATTTTTAATTTAATTTTGTTTAATAATACAAAATTAAACATATCATTGTTAATTTTTTTTTTTTGTAGGTTCAAATATTGTGAAAGTGAAAACGTAGTGGATATGATTAATTTTATTGTATGTTCAGCGAGGATAATGTATTAGGATAATGTTATTAGTATCGTATTTTTTTAATTATTATTTAAATTGAAATATAGAAAATGGAGGGGAAAAAAAAACCAATTCAAGTAAAAAAAAATAAAAAAAAGGCTCCATGCGGAAACAAATGCTCCAAAGACTTTGGCGCAAATTTGCTCCAAAGTCTTTGGAGAATTTGCTCTTTTTTTTTTTTTTTCTCAATGTAACTAATAATAAAAAAAAATATATATATTACATGTTTAATATAAAAAAAAACACTTAACAATGATATGTTTAATTTTGTATTATTAAACAATTTAAATTGTAAATAAAAAGAATCCATATATTTATTTTTAATAATAGGTGTGGAAAAAAGACCACAAGAAAAAAAAATAATAAAGTTTTATACTGAAATTATATATAAACTAAGAAGAAAAAAGAATTGATTTATAAAATAGTACTAAAGTTAAAAACAAGTGTGATGAATGAATTAACTTGAATTTATAGTACTTAATAAATCATTGTTAAGTGTCTTATTTTTATTTTTGAGGTTCAAACTATTGTGAAGTTGAAATCGTAGTGGATATCATTAATTTTGTTGTGCTTTCACCAAGGATAATGTTATTAGTATCGTATTTTTTTTAATTATTATTTAAATTGAAATATAGAAAATGGAGGGAAAAAAAAACCAATGCAAGTAAAAAAAAAAAAAAAAAAAAAAAAAAAAAAAAAAAGGCGACTCGGGGTGGGGAGCAAATGCTCCAAAGACTTTGGAGGAAATTTGCTCCAAACACTTTGGAGCAAACATTTGCTCCAAACACTTTGGAGCAAATTTGCTCCAAAGTGTTTGGAGCAAATGCTCCGCACAGTACGGAGCTTTTTTTTTTTTTTTTTTTTGAATTTAAATAATAATAATATATAAAAATATATATATATATATATATATATATTAATATATATATATATATTACATGTTTAATATAAAAAAAAAAAACACTTAACAATGATATGCTTAACACCTATTATTAAAAAAAAAATATATGGATTCTTTTTATTTACAATTTGAATTTTTTTTAATAATACAAAATTAAACATATCATTGTTAAGTGTTTTTTTTTTTTTTTTTGTAGGTTCAAAATATTGTGAAAGTAAAAACGCAGTGGATATGATTAATTTTATTGTATTTTTTTAATTATTATTTAAATTGAAATATAGAAAATGGAGGGGAAAAAAAAACCAATACAAGTAATAAAAAAAAAAAAAAATCGCTCCGCAGAGTGCGGAGCAAATGCTCCAAAACTTTGGAGCAAATTTGCTCCAAAGTGTTTGGAGCAAATGCTCCAAAGACTTTGGAGCATATGTTCCTTTTTTTTTTGTTTTTTTCTTTTACTTGCATTGCTTTTTTTTTCCCCCCCTCCATTTTCTATATTTCAATTTAACTAATAATTTAAAAAAAAAACACGATACTAATAACATTATCCTTGTTCAAAGCACAATAAAATTAATCATATCCACTACGTTTTCAACTTCACAATATTTTGAACCTAAAAAATAAATATAAAACACTTAACAATGATTTATTAAGTACTATAAATTCAGGTTAATTCATTCATCACACTTATTTTTAACTTTAGTATTATTTTATAAATCAATTCTTTTTCCTTCTTAGTTTATATATAACCCGGTATAAATTTTTTTTTCTTCTTTTTTTAACACCTATTATTAAAAATAAATATATGGATTCTTTTTATTTACAATTTGAATTTTGTTTAATAATACAAAATTAAACATATCATTGTTAATTTTTTTTTTTTTTGTAGGTTCAAAATATTGTGAAAGTGAAAACGTAGTGGATATGATTAATTTTATTGTATTTTCAGCGAGGATAATGTATTAGTATCGTGTTCCAAAGTGTTTGGAGCAAATGCTCCAAAGACTTTGGAGCATATGTTCCTTTTTTTTTTTTTTTTTTTTTACTTGCATTGCTTTTTTTTTTCCCCCCTCCATTTTCTATATTTCAATTTAACTAATAATTAAAAAAAAAACACGATACTAATAACATTATCCTTGTTCAAAGCACAATAAAATTAATCATATCCACTACGTTTTCAACTTCACAATATTTTGAACCTAAAAAATAAATATAAAACACTTAACAATGATTTATTAAGTACTATAAATTCAGGTTAATTCATTCATCACACTTATTTTTAACTTTAGTATTATTTTATAAATCAATTCTTTTTCCTTCTTAGTTTATATATAACTTCAGTATAAATTTTTTTTTCTTGCGTTCTTTTTTTAACACCTATTATTAAAAATAAATATATGGATTCTTTTTATTTACAATTTGAATTTTGTTTAATAATACAAAATTAAACATATCATTGTTAATTTTTTTTTTTTTTTTTTTGTAGGTTCAAAATATTGTGAAAGTGAAAACGTAGTGGATATGATTAATTTTATTGTATTTTCAGCGAGGATAATGTATTAGGATAATGTTATTAGTATCGTATTTTTTTAATTATTATTTAAATTGAAATATAGAAAATGGAGGGGGAAAAAAAAAACCAATGCAAGTAAAAAAAAAAAAAAAAAAAATGGCTCCGCAGAGTGCAGAGCAAATGCTCCAAAGACTTTGGAGCAAATTTGCTCCAAAGTCTTTGGAGAATTTGCTCCAAACAGTACGGAGCTATGTTTTTTTTTTTTTTTCTCAATGTAACTAATAATAAAAAAATATATATATATTACATGTTTAATATAAAAAAAAAACACTTAACAATGATATGTTTAATTTTGTATTATTAAACAATTTAAATTGTAAATAAAAAGAATCCATATATTTATTTTTAATAATAGGTGTGGAAAAAAGACCACAAGAAAAAAAAATAATAAAGCTTTATACTGAAATTATATATAAACTAAGAAGAAAAAAGAATTGATTTATAAAATAGTACTAAAGTTAAAAATAAGTGTGATGAATGAATTAACTTGAATTTATAGTACTTAATAAATCATTGTTAAGTGTCTTATTTTTATTTTTGAGGTTCAAACTATTGTGAAGTTGAAATCGTAGTGGATATCATTAATTTTGTTGTGCTTTCAACAAGGATAATGTTATTAGTATCGTATTTTTTTTAATTATTATTTAAATTGAAATATATAAAATGGAGGGTAAAAAAAAACAAATGCAATTAAAAAAAAATAAAAAATAAAAAAAAAAAGGGCTCGCGGAGTGCGGGCTAAATGCTCAAAGACTTTGGAGCAAATGCTCCACGGTGCGGAGCTTTTTTTTTTTTTTTCAATGTAACTAATAATAAAAATATATATATATATATATATATATATATATATATATATATATATATATATATATATATATTACATGTTTAATATAAAAAAAAAAAACACTTAACAATGATATGCTTAACACCTATTTTTAAAAAAAAAATATTTGGTTTATTTTTTTTTTAAATTTGTATTTTTTTTAATAATAAAAAATTAAAAATATGATTGTTAAGTGTTTTTTTTTGTAGGTTCAAAATATTGTGAAAGTAAAAATGCAGTGGATATGATTAATTTTATTGTATTTTTTTAATTATTATTTAAATTGAAATATAGAAAATGGAGGAGAAAAAAAAACCAATACAAGTAATAAAAAAAAAAAAAAAAAAAAAATCGCTCCGCAGAGTGCGGAGCAAATGTTCCAAAACTTTGGAGCAAATTTGCTCAAAAGTCTTTGGAGATTTGCTCCAAACACTTTGGAGCAAATTTGCTCCAAAGTGTTTGGAGCAAATGCTCCAAAGATTTTGGAGTATATGTTCCTTTTTTTTTTTTTTTCTTTTACTTGCATTGCTTTTTTTTTTTTTTTTCCCCTCCATTTTCTATATTTCAATTTAACTAATAATTTAAAAAAAAACACACGATACTAATAACATTATCCTTGTTCAAAGCACAATAAAATTAATTATATCCACTACGTTTTCAACTTCACAATATTTTGAATCTAAAAAATAAATATAAAACACTTAACAATGATTTATTAAGTACTATAAATTCAGGTTAATTCATTCATCACACTTATTTTTAACTTTAGTATTATTTTATAAATCAATTCTTTTTCCTTCTTAGTATATATATAATACGGTATAAATTTTTTTTTTCTTGCGTTCTTTTTTTAACACCTATTATTAAAAATAAATATATGGATTCTTTTTATTTACAATTTGAATTTTGTTTAATAATACAAAATTAAACATATCATTGTTAATTTTTTTTTTTTTGTAGGTTCAAAATATTGTGAAAGTGAAAACGTAGTGGATATGATTAATTTTATTGTATTTTCAGCGAGGATAATGTATTAGTATCGTGTTTTTTTTAATAATTTTGTTGTAGTAACCAAAAGAAAGAAAGAAAAAAAAAATTTACATAGAGTCGCATATGACTCCCAGTAGAGTTCGGAGCAAATGCTCCGCACTCTACGGACTTAAATCAAAAGTCGCGACTTAAATGCCAATTGGATTTTTTATTTTTTTTTAATATTAAATTGAACAAGTGTAGGCATGTTATTGATTGGAAAATGATCTTTTTTTTTTTTTGTCTGAGCAACCGCCGTTATTTTCAATTGATTTTTTTTTTTTTTTTTTTTAAAATTAATTTTTTTAATAAATTCAACAATTGTGGGCAAGGAAGAAGTCGAAATTACCCTTTTGTTTTGATTAAATGTGGATGAAAAATATTTCAAAATGATGAGGATAAAGTGGGGAAATGGGGATGAAAAAAGTGGGGATAAAATGGGAAATGAAAATACGTCACGCAAATGAATAATGGCAATGATTATCTTTTAATAGTAGAGGGATATTGTCACAATAAATTTTATTTGATAGACTACATTTTAATTGCAGTTAAATTCATTAATCTCTACTCATTGTAGCAATTATATTCTTAACTTTTTTCTATTGAATTCTTATTTTCAATATTTCATTGATTAGCACGCCTTGTGATTATATCAAATTATTTTGTTTTCAAAATATTTTTTTTAAAAAAATATGATAGAAAAGTAAGTTATTTTATATCATTTCAACGGATCTTTGGACATAAAATTATTATCAAATATAAAATCTGTTAACTAGAGAAAATTTGAGGATGAAAATGACATAAAAAATTACTAGGAGCGTCAGTTATTATAATAAGTAAAGATTAAAAACTTTAAATTTAATTAAAATGTAGGGTAATAAATAAAGATTTTCTTGTTAATATAATTAGCTAACGTTAAAACCCTCGAACAAAAAGATGTTATAGATAGAGATGGCAATGGGACGGGTTCGGGGCGGGGCACCCCCGCCCCACCCCGCCCCGCTCCGCTACTCCCCCACCCCGTCCCACCTTGCGCCCCGCCCCGCCCCGCCTTGCCTTGGGAGGGGAGGGGAGGGGTGGGGCCCGTTTATATATATATATTTTCAAAAATTTCCAATTAACTATTTTTTGTTTTTAATTTGTAGTTAATTATTTTTTTTATTCTTCACGGGACAGGTTCGGGGCGCTTCGGGATGGGGCACCCCCTTCCCTCCCGCCCCGCCTCGCCTCGCCTCGCCTCGTTCCACCTCACCAACCCGTCGGCCGAGTTTTTTTCGCCCCATTCGGACAGGGCGAATTTTTTTTGTCATCACTAGTTATAGAGAGGAAACTCCTAAAACCTCAAAACCCTCCTATTCGAAATTTCGAATCAATGAATTGAAGTGATTCTCTGGTTGAAATTTTGGAAACCCTGAAAAAGAAGAAATGTTTGCGTCTGCAAGAAATCTCCAAAAGCAAACCCTCAGAGCCGTCTCCTCTCTCCTCAACACCACCTCCATGTAATGTTTACTCAATATTTTTTCTCGTTTTTGCGAATTTTATTTAATTACTAATATTTATAGATTATTCAGGGATGTAATGCTTGCCAGAAACTATGGTCCGGTGAAATTTATCCCTAGCTCAAGCAATGTGACTAGGCCGAATTTTTTATTTCCGATAAAGGATAGGAACTTGTGACCTTTAGCAAAATTTTGGAATCAGTCCGAAGGGCCTCGGGAGTTTTCGTCAAAGAGCATGAGGAGCAAAGTGGAGAGGCAGATGCAAAAGGAGTCGGGCAAAACCCCGGAGGGAGATTCGGAGGGCTAAAAAGTTGAGGAAGAAGTTGATGACCGACGAGAAACGCCTCACTTACAATCTAAGAACAGTAAGTTGTTGATATTTTACTTTGTAATTTGTAAAAACTGTACTATTCTACTTGTTTAAATCTAGTTCCTCGAAATGTCTATATTATGCTTCAATTTGGCTACTGAAGATGTCTGCATTTGAGCTCGTGATATCTTGTGGAATGTTAATGCTTTGCTTGAATTCTTAATATGATATGCTGTCAAGTTTCTTTTTGGGATTCGGGTTAAACTCATTATAGAATAAAAGTTGAAGAAATTTTAAACAAATGAATCGCCTGTTTTTAATAGTACAAATAAATGAAAATTAAAAATATAGCGAAGTGCATTCTTTCCTCACATGGGAAATTTAGTCTCTTAGCAACCGTTTATGTGCAAGACATGGATTGCTAGTGCGAGAAATAACAGAAAAGAAGGCAGAGAAGATAATATTGTATTCTCCACAACTTGAGTTTTGTATAGTGCAGGGTATATATAGAATAATAAAGAGAATTATCATCCACATGATTGTGACACATTCCCTAACTGCCTAACAAAGTGCACTGTGATTGCAACAGGTGTATACATTTACAAATGACAATTTAACCCCAGATTTGCAGGTCTCGGTAGTTTTATTATCTGCTAATATTCCCACGCAAACGAAGGTGGTAGGAGCAAGAACCCTTAGTTTGTGCTTCAGCCAATTAAAATGTTGAACAGCAAGAGGTTTTATGAGGATGTCTGCAAGTTGTTCAAATGCAGGAACATGCTGGACAACTAGAGTGTTATTAAGAACCCGCTCCCTGACAAAGTAGAGGTCAAGTTCCAAATGCTTCGTACGAGAATGTAAAACTGGATTAGCACTAAGAGCCACCGTGCTCAAGTTATCACACCATATGACTGGAATTTTGGTTTGATAGATTCGGAGCTCCTTAAGTAAAGATTGCAGCCACATTAATTCAGAAGTAGCGTTGGCTAAGCTACGGTATTCAGCTTCAGCACTTGAACGAGAAACAGTAGATTGTTTCTTCGAGCTCCATGAAACCAAATTATCCCTAAGAAATAAACAGTAACAAGAAGTGGAACGACGGTCATCTAAGTCCAGTGCCCAATCAGAATCCGAAAACCCATGAAGATAGAGATTATTAGACTTGCAGAAGTGGAGACCATGATTTACAGTATCACAAAGATATCGAAGAATGCGTTTCATTGCCTTCCAATGTGTTTCAAGAGGAGACTGCATGATTTGCATACTTTATTTACACAGTACGCTATTTCAGGCCTAGTAATTGTTACATATTGCAATGCCCCAACAGTGCTTCGGTATAAAGTTGGATTGGCAAATGGATCGCCATTAGAGGAAGTGAGGGACAAGTTTGCCACCATAGGAGTTGGTTGCGGTTTAGCATTGCTTATCTTAACTCGATTGAGGAGATCCTAGATATACTTCTCTTGGGACAACAATAAACCACCAGCAGTAGTGTGCTACACTTCAATCCCTAAAAAATAATGAAGACTGCCCAAATCTTTCTAGGAAAACTCAGAATGTAAGCAAGAAATAGAGACTCAATTGCTGGACTACTGCTACCGGTGATCAAAATATCGTCTACATATACAAGGACATAGATACAAAGTGTGGCATTGTATTGATAAAAAGAGAAGTATTTGCTCGAGAATCTTAAAGGCCAAGAGATAAGAGATAAGTCTTTAAACGATCAAACCATGCCCGAGGGGCTTGTTTCAACCCATACAGAGCTTTATTGAGCTTACAAACTACCTTATCATTTGGTGCAGGAGCTTCAAATCCAGGAGGCTGAGCCATATATATATCTTCATGCAATATGCCATTAAGGAATGCATTATTTACATCAAGTTGGAGTATACCATCTACGATTAATAGCAATGGAAAGAACCACACATATTTTTACTGGTTTCACTACAGGACTAAAGGTATTTGTGTAATCAAACCCAGGAACTTGGTGATAACCTTTTGCAACCAGTTGCGCCTTGTATCGAGAGATAGAACCATCAGGATTTCTCGAGTTTAAAAACCCATTTTTCAACCAATCAGCTTTCTATCTGGGGGCAAAGAGACATAGGTCCAAGTGTTTGTTAATTAATGCAGCATATTCCTCATGCATTGCCATATTCCACTGCGGACATTTTAGAGGTTCTTTGAAAGAGTTTGGTTCACTATTTTGTAGGTCGGCAGTGAGAAGAACTTCAGGTTTAAAAATTCCAGCTTTGGATTGGGTGACCATATGATGAGTGTTAATAGGGGTGGATCCACAAGCGATGAATCTGACAGGGAAGGCAGAACAGTAGGCAATGATATAGGCTCGATGGTTGATTCACTAGGAAGTAATGAGGGCATAGAGTGTGTTGGAGGATGAGGTGCTGGAGAGTTTTGCTGTGAGAAATCAAGGTTGGGAGTAGTTCTTAGAAAAGAAGCAGTAGAAGATTGTCCAAGATGAGTTGATTGCATAGGCGGATAAAGGACTGAAGGAGGTTGACCGACACTAGAAATTGTAGAGGACTTCTGTGAAGCATATGGAAAAGTTTTCTCATCAAACACTACATGACGAGATATGAAAACCTTTCAATCGGGTGCTAAGCACTTATATCCTTTGTGGTTAAGGTTGTAACCAATGAATGTACAAGGGGCTGATCGAAAGTTTAACTTGTGTTTATTATAGGGCCGAAGGCAAGGGAAACACATGCAGCCACACACACGTAAAAATGAATAATCAGGTTTGGTATGCAATAGCCTTTCCAAAGGAGACTGACCACTCAAGACTGTAGTAGGTAATCTGTTGATAAGGTATACGACACTTGAGAAAGCATCATCCCAAAATTTTAGAGGTAGTGATGCTTGGGCTAAGAGAGTAAGACCACACTCAACAATGTGTCTATGCTTATGTTCAATGACTCCATTTTGTTCAGATGTATGAGGACAAGAATGTCAGTTTGTTATCCCAGCTGAATTTAAGTATGGTGTAAGGGACCGAAATTCACCCCCTCAATCAGTTTGTAGAATTTTGATCTTTTGGTCGAGTAATAATTCAACTTGAGCCTTGAATCGAAGAAAAACAGGACAAACTTCTGACTTGCTTTTAAGGAAAAATATCCAAGTAAATCTTGAGTAAGCATCCACAAAGCTCACATAATAGCGATAACCATTAGTGGAGGGTGTGAATGACGGACCCCATAGATCAGAATATATCAAATGTAATGGATCGTGATAAACAACCTCAGAATGAGAGAATGATAACTTTTTGCTTTATCCCATTTGGCAAGCAGAACAAAATGATAAATCGTCATTCATTTGAATAGGGATATTACACGAGCACAGAACCGCCTTGACAATTGAAGCAGCGGGATGACCAAGCTTCATATGCTAGAGGTCCATAATTTGATTTACTCTAACATTAGACTTAACTGGACTTGAAGACACTGGACTCAAACTAGCACCTATTGACTGTAAAGAAAAAGCAGTAGGATGACACGACTGACGTTGAATAGAAGAACTTGAGGTTGACAATTTGGATGATGTAGGAGATGCCTTAAACAGATTAAACTGATACAACCCATTATGTAGTGTTTGATCCCACCATTTGGGCTTGAATATTCTCTGTCATTGACGCCAATAACCAAGAAAATATCAATTGGTCTTGGCGATGCCAGAAAACATAGTCCAGATTGACGGACCCTGGTCTACCATTTATGGTTGATGTGAGTTCTGGAGGGCAGATAGTAGAACCATCAATAAATCTCAACAACCCAAAATCGTGAATTCCAGTAAGAACATGCTGTCTCCATATGAGAAAATTTCCATAATCCAGGCGCACAATAGCTAGTTGATTTGCAGGGTTTATAGGTTGGGAAGGTTGTGGCTGTGGAGAAAATGAGAAATTAGGAGTGGGTTCAGCAGTATTGACCGGATGAAAGCTGGATTCGATGGTTGGGACTTGATTTTCTGGGCTGGAATTTGGAGACGTCATGGCTCTGATACCATGTGAGAAATAACAGAAAAGAAGGCAGAGAAGATAATATTGTATTCTCCACAACTTGACTTTTGCACAGTGCAGGGTATATATAGAATAATAAAGAGAATTATCATCCACATGATTGTGACACATCCCCTAACTGCCTAACAAAGTGCACTGTGATTGCAACAGGTGTGCACATTTACAAATGACAATTTAACCCAAGATTTGCAGGTCTCAATAGTTTTATTATCTGCTAATAGCTAGTTACGATATTTTCAATCTTGTGGCTTACTACATTTGCCAAGCGTCTTTAACTTTGTCTCTTTGCTACTCAAAACTTCTGAACATATACAGTGTAGTGAAATTTAACTATTTGTCTCTTCACCGTGTAGGCGTTATTCAAAGCACGATTTGAACAAGCACTTGAATCTCAAAAACTAAACATAAAGAAAACAGAACAAGAGCTTCAGTGGAAGGGACGATCCAGTTGCCATGGCAAGCATCCAGAGAGTGGCGTCCTCATTCTTTAGCGCAATTGACAAGAGAGATGGAAGTCCTTGTGTTTATCAGGAGGACAAAAATATATGAATGGAACCCGATGGTCTTCCACAACAACAGTCTGCAGAAGATTGCTGAGATCGAAGTTGCAGCTGATAAAGAATGGGCTGAGGAAGCAGCAGAGATAGAAAACCTTGGAGGAATCAGATATTGGAACAAGGAAGATTAAGATGGTAGATTAAGAAGATCTAAAGCTAATGGAAGTGAAGATTCAGATGATGAGAACAGAGGAACAAGGAAAATCATTGATAGTGGTGGTGAAGATGGAGATGCTTCTGAGCTTGATGGCGGATGGGATTCTGAAGATACTAGAAGTATGAATCACGGGAACGATAGTGGAGACTCCGAGGAAGCTTTTGATAAATTTGCTGCTAGTAAAATGGAGAGAGAGCAGTATAATAAGACTGGCTGAACCAACATTAAGAGAAATGTAAATTGAATCGATCGGTAGATTCTCTAAACAGGATTCCATTGCAAAAGATCCATTAAGTGACCTGGAAGATGTCTTATAGGAGTCGGATGATGGAGTAGGACACGGCCCAAGAAATTCCGGAGGCTCGATTAGTCAATACAGGAACAGTAGTGATGAGAGAGACTATGATGGGATGAAGTGAGATATGGGAAGGAACACGAACAGAGGTTTGAATAGACTTACTGCTGAGGTGGTAGACGACAATTCCTTGTCTGAAGACTCATTTAGTGAGTAGGAGATTGCAAAACGGGGAGTAAGATCCCACACCATGAGATGAATCTCCATTAAAATGGGAAGCAATGGTGTAGGCAAGCAGATACTGAAGGGAGAAACTCTTTGATACTAGGAAGCACCGACGCACTGGTTATATATATTGTGATAGGAACAAGTTTCTCTACGAGGGTAGCATAGAACACAATCTGTGAAGTAATTCACTTCATAAACTTATCCTTGACCAAATGGATATAAAGATGTTATTCAGCTAATTTATTTTAAGGTAGTCTTGTTATAAGCTCTCTTTATGCTTGGATGATGTCAATGATGCCTAAGGTTACTATTCGAACCATATATCATATCACATTGCAGTTGCATTTGTCGATGGTAATTTTTTTTGGTTACGAGCGTTCAATATCTGCAATATCATCTTAAATATGCATGATGAATACAGGCAAATCTTTGGTGACAACGCACTTGGGGTGCTGAACATGCAGATGGTCGAAGTGGCCAGACATGCGAAAATGCTAGGGATGGCAACGGGGCGGGGGCGGGGAGGCCCTCCCCGTCCCCCGCCCCGTTAAGAAATTTCATCCCCATCCCCGCCCCGTTCCCCGTTTAAGGCGGGGCGGGGCGGGAGATTTCCCCGTTTATTCCCCGTTTAATTTTTTTTTTTTTTTAAGTTTTTGATAATTTTTTTTTTATCGTCCATATTCATTATATTTAGACAAATAATTTTAGTTGCTATTTTTCTATTAGAACTAATGAAAATTTTCATTCAAAGTATTGAAAATTTCCATTCAAAGTATTGAATTCCAAAAAAAAAAAAAAATTTTTTTTTTAAACGGGGCGGGGCGGGGACCCCAATACCCGTCCCCGCCCCGTTACCCGTTTAAGCGGGTTTTTCCCTCCCCGTTCGGGGCGGGTCCCCGCGAGTATCGGGTTTGTCGGGTTTTTTTGCCATCCCTAGAAAATGCGGGTTGTGTCTTTCAATCGGTTAAGGTTATGCTATCTTTTCTAAATGAAGTTGAAACTATATCATCAAAGCTTAAGCAAACAATATGAAGAATTCCTTCATCAAAATTATAGAAAAGAGAGTTTTTATTCAAGTGTATATTTTTTTTTCCTTTCGTGACACAAATAATAGAGTGATTTTGTAAATTTAAATCATGTTAATAAAACATTAAAATGAAAAGATTGTCGAAATCTTATTTTAATACGAATATATTTGACACTGAAAAAAACGATGATAGACCGATGATTGTGTCATCTGAACTTTAATGAAATAATGACTACCATTACGATGTCATTGATTTCTATCAATTGAAGCGATGAAATTTCATAAAATATAATTATCTAATTAACCAAAAGTTGAAACTATACACAAAACATCATAAATGATCTAATGAGCACCGGTGCTCATCTTATTCTAAGCACCAATGAGTTGGCACATTAATTTATTGGTGAATTGGAACTCACAAAATCTTTATCCACCAATGAATTAATGTGCCAACTCATCGGTGCTTAGGATAAGATGAGCACCGGTGCTCATTAGATCATTTCTGCACAAAACATATAAACCCAAGAGAGAAAAATTTATCGACTTGCTAACTGTATACAAGTGTTCGCTAACGAATAACTGCTAAAATCCACCCCCCTCGACCGGCAGATACCCACACCGGCACACCCTTAATAATGGCGGTGACGCCGTTGCCTCTGGCCCGTTCATCTCTCCTCCTCCATCGGTTCAAAGCCAGGTTCTTCCTTCAAACGCCGCCGTTTCGCACCCATTCTTTCCCCTTAAACCTCACAAAAACCTTCTCTGCACGTCTGCTGTCAACCACTTCCACCCCGTACCCACTCCAATACGAAATGATTATTTCCCGCCCGTCTAATCCCCCTCCTCCGCCCTCTTCCCGCAGCCGCCGTCTACCTGCCATCCCTAATTCTAGACCCGATGACTCAGAACCCGATCCGGAACTCGGTTTCGATGACTGGGTTGATAAAAAGTTATCCAACAAGAATAAAAGCAACGATGATACAGAAACGGATATAGTCATGGACAAGGCGAAGAGAAAATATTACAATAAGAGGAGAAAAAGAATGTATGGAGAATCGGAATCCGATGAGGAAAGTGGTGGCAGGGGGAAGGAAGGGGATTATGTGGAATTAAAGCAAGAGATAGTGGAGCTACGTACATTGCACAAAAAAGAGGAAGAGCTGTATTTTTATGATGCATTTGCGTACCCATGGGAGAAAGATAAGCATTACAAGATGGTTTATCAGTTGGAGAAGAAGTATTTCCCTGATCAGTGTTTCGATAAGGCCTTTCTGGAGCCGGGCCAGTCAAATGTTAATGAGAATGTGAAGAAGGAGAAGAAGAGAGTAGAGACTAAAGAAGTGAAAGTTGAGGATGATAAAGAGCTGATGTTCTTCGAGGGGAGTGAGAGTGAGCGAGAAGGGAAGAATTTGAAAGTGGGTGATGTTACAAAGAAAAAAGTTGAGGATTTCTTCAAGTGTTTGAAGAAAGTCCCCAATATGAATAATGATGATGCCACTGTCCTGGAGCCCTTTTTTTCAACGAGAAGTGTTGGGCTTCCGCCTAAATGGGATGGTCCCACTGGGACTGTGGTTTTGGTGAACAAACCAAAAGGTATTCTTTTTTACAGATAACTGTAAGAAAAAAAGGAGAGAATTTAAGTTTCAAGCTAAGATAAAGCTCGTTGAATAAGCTATGAATAATATACTGTAAAGCTTCGAAAATATTAATCGTGTCTAGACAATATCTTGCATTGAAGCTGCCAAGTTGACATTTAGAGTTTAAGAATCTAGATAGGCATTGAACTCTTGCAGTCTGTGCTAATTAAATGCAGGAGTAAAGGGAAACTCCTTTGCACTCTGGTTTTTGGAGTTACTATGAAGTGGATGATTTGTGTCTTCTTTCATATACACTACAAGTTCAATCTATTAAACAAATTAGTTCCAGACTAATAGCCAGTTTGAACAGGTTGGACTTCATTTACAGTTTGCGGGAAGCTGCGACGCCTGGTCAAAGTGAAAAAGGTGCTTCTTTACTATTTAACCTGGAGTTTTGACACAATACATTTAACTGGATATTCCTCCCACAAATTTGCCTTTTTCAGGTGGGGCATGCTGGGACTCTTGATCCTATGGCAACTGGTTTATTGATCGTATGCGTTGGTAAAGCTACCAAGCTAGTTGATAGGTGAATTGTGATGTATATTCCAATTTTGAATGGCATTTGGGAACACATTTGAATACTAGTTGATATCTCTTTCAATTTTCTGTTCCTTGGTCATCTAAGTTATGAGTATTTTCAAGATAAGAGATGCATTTTTATTTTACACACCAGGACTCTCTTTAAAGATTTCAATATTTTCTTGTAGATATCAAGGTATGATAAAGGGTTACAGTGGAATATTTCGTTTAGGAGAAGCGACCTCCACCTGGGATGCTGATTCGCCGGTGTGTTTGTTTGGTTGAGAATTAATTCTACATTCCGTCTTATATTCCTAAAGTTCTTCGTGTTGCTTATTTTCCCCATAGTTAAGAAAAAAATGAACTAGCCGATTGCACACGTCTATATTTTGAACTTATTGCAGTTGGTAGTGTAGGTGGTTAAATACTAGTGCTTGGAGATAAACTACAATAATTTATTCGGTTTATGGAAGAAAAGGAATTTCTATAATTCTGTAATTTGAGAAATCAATGTGTGAAGAAGTAGTTACTGAAGTAGCTCAACTCCAGAAACTAGCAATAAAAGAATTGAAAATTAGAAAGAGATTCAGAGGTAGACGCATGGTGATAATAGACCTAAGGTTGCATAAATTCAATGTTTACTTATATATTTTCTTTTGAAAAGGTTAACGCAAGCAAGATTCTTAAATAGTTGGTCATTCGTTTCATTTATGTTAAACTTTTAGTTCTAATCTTCGATTAATGATTTTTATGTGATTGCTACTTTATTAAATCTATTTCGCACACCCATAATTTTTATTGAAATTAATCAATTATATATATGGATTTTTATATGTTTTAAAGTTTATTATGTTGATATATTTGTCTCTCTTTTCAATTATTGAATTATTTTGGTTTATTTTGAGGCTTACACCTTAAAGCTGCTCGAGGCATACCCTTTGCCCTTTGCCCTTTGCTGCATAGACTGATTTAGCGTTTTTAAATATCCTTGTTATCTTTTACCAGAATGATTTGGAAAAACAATACCAATGCCAGTCCTTCTCTCCCAGGTCGTAGTCTTGAGTTGTCATATCATTTTAATAAATACTTTATGTGAGTGTGACGATCACTAAATCTGCTTTTCGTTTATCTTCCCTTTTGCAATCATTTTGTTGACTTACACAAGTGTGATTTCTGTATTTTGTTATTCAGGTTATCCAACGTGAGCCTTGGGAACATATTAAGGATGAGAACATAAAGAAAGCTGCTGCATCCTTTTGTGGAGAAATATGGCAAGTCCCTCCAATGTTCTCAGCTATCAAAGTAAGTTTCCGTCACCACGTTTTCTGTATTCTATCCTTTCACTGGAAAGTTTCCAGGCTGTGTGTGTACAGTTGCATTTTTTGTATTGATGACTATTGTTTCACGGTAGGAGCAATAAGCAGCGACATCATATAAGGGTTACCTGGCAAATTAAACTCACGAGAATTTCTTTAATTTTTGTATTCATGAACGTTATGAAGCGTTTGATAGATGGCATGACATTTCCCCATATAATAGGTCGGCGGAGAAAGGATGTATGAGAAAGCTAGAAAAGGAGAAAGCATTGAACTTTCACCACGACGGATTTCAGTATACGAGTTCAGTGTTGAACGAAGTTTAGATGACAGGCAAAATATTATTTTCCGGGTGACATGCTCAAAAGGGACATATATTCGATCCCTCTGTGCTGATTTTGGAAAGGCTCTGGGAAGGTAGGATATATTAAAACCATATTTTTCTATTCAGGTTTCCATATCTCACTATCTGAAAGAGTTGGAGAATAATGCAATAACTGGACAATATTCTTTTTCTTTTGCAGCTGTGCACACTTGATAGCCTTGCGCAGAGATTCAATTGGTAAGGGCTTTATACTCAATTTAAACTATCCATTGTCCTGTGAAACAAGTTTTGCTTAGAGGATATGCACTTATAAGCTAAGAAGCATGGTTCCGGATACGTAATTCGGGTACGATACGTATACGTCGATACAACTTTTTTGAAAAAATTAGGATAAGCCGATTCATGTTATAAAATTCAACAAAATTTCATTATTATTAAAAAAATTAATACGGAAGCATGATTATAAAAATAAAATAACATACTAAAGCTCTTTATCTTAATCATTAATTGTTGAAACTTCATTTTTCTTCATCATCAATTTCTTTGTCATCATTAAAAATAACAATCTTCAACTAACTCATCTAATGATAGATCAGCAACCTCAAGCAATCAAATACATTTAAGAGTATCAAATGAGCCTCCGGCAATGTTATACATTTTAGATTCTTCTTTTGAATAGTGATTTAATTTTCTTGATAGAAGGGACAAATTGCTTTTGAATAAAATCAATTATTCAACTCGTTGTGAAGTTATTTTATTCCTTCTCTTAGAGTGCACAGAAGAGTGCATATTCCAATTTCTTTCACTACAAGAGGGAGAAGAAGGTTACACAAACAATTTCAAAGTAATGCTTTGTAGCAAAGGTGCATATGAAGTAGCCAACAAATCTTTAAATCCATTTTATACTGATTAGTAATAATAAGGTTTAACATGTAATGAAAGATTAAATAATATTGTGCATTTCCAATAAAAAGTCTAGTTAATTTTAGAACTCTAATTGTGTATTTTTAATAAATATTATTGATATTCAATATAAAATAACTTTAATAATACGTATCGGATACATATCAGAAATTTTAAAATATAAAAACATATAAAATAATTAAAAAATACGTATATGATATGTATCGAAAAGTATCGGAGCTTGGATACGTATCGGATACGGGTTTGTAACGAGTTTACAAGTATCGGTGCTTCTTTGGTTATAAAGGGATAAATTATGCAAATGAAAATGGATGGTGCTCGAGATTGTAGACATAAATAAATTTTTTTTTTTATTTCAATTGACAACACGGTAATTCATTCAAACGTGTGTTATCTTGAGCTCATGGGTCATAATTTAGGCTAATTATGTTCTCTCTGTCTATCAGGAATTCATTCAGCGGATGATGCCTGGGAATTTCAAGAGTTGGAAGAAGCAATTACAAAAGGATATTTATAATCTCTTCTTTATTCTGTAAGTCTGGAGTCACCACATTGAGAGAAGCCGCTCATTTTTGACATGCTTTAAGAACTTAAATGTCACTGGAATCTGTTTTCTAAAGGCCGAAATGTAAAATTTACGAACAAAAATTTGTAAAGAATGTTTAAATTATTTATAGCTCTCTCTCTCTAAAAGATGGACATGCTCATTCTTTGGGATGCATGAATTCACACTGATCGTGGATGTTTAATACGAGAGAACTTGGGGGTTTTACTGCAATGTCATGACTTGAAATTCCAGTTATCCGTTGTTATGAGCTAGATTTGTGATCCCTGTGATCTTATAGACGAATTTGGTTTAGCGTCGAATGCCATTTGAAGTCAATATGTGTAGACTGAGTATAAACCTGCCTTGAATACAATTTCCTCTCTTGGGCGAACTAGAAAAGAGATGATTATATTCATGAAAACTGGTTCAAGCAAGTACAAGCCTTCTCTATTCTTATGGTTACTCCTACGAGATTTCGTCAATGAGAAGTATCAATGCAGTGTCCAATCACGATTCTTGATACCCAAATGATCCACCTAACGAGTTGTGGAATTAGGTGGATCAATTCCCATGGCATCGTAGTACGCTTTTTCTGCAGCGATCATGCGGTCTTGAAACATCTTCCATTTATTTCTACACCTTTGCCTTACCAAATTCAAGAGAAGGGCATCGTAAAATAAGAAATTTGGATCCCTCGAGTAAACCCAATTAGAAGGATAGTATGAGCATTATATTGGATTAGTGCCACATACTGGACAGGGTTAGGACTCGACAAGGCTAGGGTTAGGCGACTCTTGGTGGCTTGTGTTGTGATATGGATATTTAATAAAGAGCAATACTACATGCACATGGAAAATTTACAGTACCTATAAAACACTATGAATTTCCCTTATACAAGTATCATTTCTATTTAGGGTGTGTTTGACACCCATTTTGGAGAAGAATAAATTCTGGAATAGTGATTGATGTGAAGAATGTGTGGTTAAAAAGTAAGAAAATTTTTTAGGTTTATGTGTAATATTATTTTATTGATAGAATGTGTGGTTGAAATGAAGAAAGAGAAAAAAAATGAGAAAGAGAATGTGAAGAGAATAGATGTCAAACAGGGGCTTAAAAATGAGCAAGAAGGGGACTGCGATCTATATGTGTGACTTTATATGCAATGAGAAATGAAGAATGTGTAAAGTTATTACATACCCATTCCAATGGCGTATTGCTTTTTTCTGCCTTACCCTGTAAAAAGAGAGAATTTAAGACGGGAAATTGGAGATTGCACTTGTCTGAGATAAGATCACAAAATACCTGGTTTCCAAGGGAAATAACGTCCATTGAGAATCTACCACTCCTATTTTTTCATGAGCCGGCTGCGTTTGAAAAATGATGCAATAAGCATAAAAAGACTAATATATGCAGTAAGATAGATACATTGGTGATATCTTGCCCCTAACACATTTCTGGAGAGCAAAATCAAGATCCCATCCATGGACCAAGTCATTCTGCAGCATCATTTGCATTGTTAAGGTTTTACAGTCAAAAGGACGGATTATCTCTTTCTTTTCGTTCTTATTTTAGAAAGAGAAGAAAGCGAAGACCATACTTGATACCTGAATAATGCACGATGCATTTGCGCAAAAACAGGTGCCATGATCTCGACGAATCTGTATTACACACTTTGGTGGGTAAAAGTGTTCAAGCCAAGTAGATGCTTAACCAATTAACATGCAGTCATTAACAAAAATTAAAATCATCGACATATGCTGCACATGGTGGCAAATGAGGATCATTGCTCCAATCAGGTCTTTCCTCTGTTTCTATGTGCAGCAGAAGCAATTAGATTCCAAGCACAGAGCAGAGTACATTGAGACAATCGGCATCTTTGGATAAGTTTACTGGGCCAAAAATCTTGAATTTCAGTAAGCAATCGAAGACACGGACATAAGTTCAGTGGCTATTGGGACAAGTAACTCATGAAAAGAACAGGTGGGCTCCACTATTAAATCAGAATTATTCAGGGGATCAGGTGTAATGCACTGCTTCTCTTTAAGTGGCTGCAATCTGTATCTCAGTTTTTTCTTTGTGGAGAAATTTCACCGGAGCTCACTTAACTTACAAATTTGCTTCGGTTAGTTACACAACTTTACTTTATTTCAATTTCATCAACAAAAGTATTTTTTTATTTTAATTTGACCATTTTCGTTTACTCATATTTTGAATATATTTTGATGAAAGTTAAATGAATGCGTGGTTAAAAGATTATGGGTCTAATTATTTTTTTTTTTTTTATAACCGTGCATGTCCGGTCCAGCTTGCGCGTACCTCGACTAATTCCACGGGGCCCTGAAGTTTACGATCGGGTACTCACCTCAGTGGCCCTGAGAGGACTCGAACTGGTGACCATTGGGGAGCAAACCCAAGGTCTGACCAATTGAGCAACCCCTCAGGGTTGATTATGGATCTTATAAAATGTGATTTTAATCAAAAAATTTAATTTAACGGCCAATTTCCTAATCTAGACAACAAAATTTGCAATTTGACTTTAAATTTGAATAGTTTAATATGTTGTAAATTTGTATCGTTTAATATGTTTCTTCCTTGTGAACAGTATGATATTCATGCTAAAAGTTGTATTTGACAATCGATATTTAAACACAGATAAAATTAATATGTGACGATTATTTTACAGAATGAAATTGTCATATCATTTATATTGTTCACAAAAGTGTGCTGTAATGTAACTTGCGTAAAATGCAAAAATTGCGATCCCTATATTAATGTAACTATATTCACATGACATGCAAAATTGTGAATTGACAACGCGTGTGATGTAAAAAATGATATACAACAATTGTGACCTCTATAGTTTATGTAACGGCGGTGAAAGAAGGAAAGATAAGTATTTCTCTCCCCCATTTTTTTATAAATTGAGTTTCAAATATTAAAAATCAGATATACATTATCACAATTAACAGATTTTTGGACAAAATAAAAATAACTAAAAATAGTTTTAAAACAAAAATACTTGATTTGTGAATAAAAAAGATAATACTTAATTTTTTACAATGAAAACTTAAAACCATGGTTCATATAATTTTCTCAAAAATAATTTTTTTTTACATAAATTCTAAATTTTTTTCGAGTTTCAATCATAATTTTACATAAAAATGACTTTTTAGAAAATTTATTTTGAAATAAATGATTAAAGCATGGGCTAAATTTCACTGTTTCTATCTCACATTTAATTTTTACCATATTTTTTAAAATTATCTAAATAATCAAAAAGCTCGCGGCCCGGGCGGTTCCGCTCGTCACGGGCAGGGCCCATGGTGCCGAGCCATTGCCACCCCCTAAATTCGCCGTACACTAACTGACAAAACAATCTCTCTCTCCCTCTCTCTCTCTCTCACAGACAAAAGGTTTGCAGGGACTCACGCACAGAGTCACCGATGGGAAAGAAGGAAGGAGGGGAGAGCAAGAAAGAAGAAAATTCTACTGTAACTAAGGTAAAGGAAGGTCACAACTTGATGGACTCGCCGAGTTTCAAGCCTCTGGACAATGGGCGATTCAAATGCTTGGAGACTGGCCATGAGCTACCGGCGCACTCTGCCCAAAGCATTACCAAAAATACGCTTCCTCTCAATATGTTTCTTGAGGACCCACTTTGCCGGTAAATTCCTGTATTTTAATTTTGCCCCGCGACTTGAAGGGTTACGAGAGGGGTTTAAGGTTTATGTAATTTTTAATGAGAATAGGGGAAGTTTGATTTTTGGTTGCTGCATTGTTTCAGTTCAAAGTTAAAGTGCAAGTTAACTGGAGTAACGATCAATAAAACAGAGGTGCATATATGGAAGCATATCAATGGAAGGCGGTTCCTCAACATGTTAGGTTTGTTTTATCTATTTAATTTTGCTTGAACGGAACATTGTAGGATTTAAAAAATCCTTTGATTGCTTATCTTGAATTTGGCTGCGTTAATATATATATGGTTAATATGAACAGAGGAAATGGAAGTTGAGAAGGAAATGCTGAATGGGACAGTAGAGAAACAGGACGAGGAAAAAGAGGAGGAGAAGAAGAGAGATGATGATTTGAAGAAGAATAAAGATGATGGTTTGAGGAAGAAGAAGCAAGAGGAAAATTGTAAAGTTATAGCTGAAGTGGAGGACTCGACAGGGACTGTTGTTGATTTAGAAGAAGAAAATGAGTTCTGGTCCTTCTGGATGCCTCCGTTTGGGGATCGTAAAGACCATGATGATGGAGTCGAGGCAGAAAATGATAATATTGGTGAAGAAGGTATGTCCGTATCTTCTGGATATATTTTGTCATGCAAAATGCATATTCGCATAGATTGGAATGGTATATTCCACCATGACATCTTTAACTCTCTAATATGCTTAAATTACGAGCGCAGTGAGATTTTTGTTGTGTTAAAATACCTGTGAGAATTGCTGATGCTGAAGAAATCTCAAGTGCAGATATGTTACCTACTTTGGTGATGATACATGCTGAATAATCATCAGAACGTGGCATGTTTTTCCTTCTTACTTCTCCAAACACCATTACAAATACAGCTGACGCAATGGCAAGAAATTATTTGTTTTTCTTGATAGCTAGACTTCTTTGGACTAAATAGTTTTGTGTTTTAGTGGTAAAGTGGCAATTTTTATATCAACAAGAATCCTTGCATTTTAGTCCTTTCTTGAGACCTTTGAGTCAAGTGCTTTATGAGTTAGGTTTTACTGTTTCATCTGATAGTTGCAGAAGTTCCCAATGACTTGCATAGATTTCTAATTGGTATACAATCACAAATGATGATGTCATCGGGTTCTCGAATCTGATTATGTAAGGCAACTCCCACACGCAAATGCAATGATGGTTACTATGGACAAATGTCGATTACATAATCTTAGGCTGCGCTTAAAAATAAAATTTACTTAAAAGTTCTTTTATATACTTATTTTCAAAGTTAATTATTTGACCAATAAATAATTTATGTTTTAGAAAATTAAATTGCAATTTTTTTAAAGTAAAGTACAGTCATTGTGCTCCGGTGAATTAGTAGAGTTGAAACAGAATTATTTGTCTATTAAAATTTGTGGAAAATAAATGAGTATCGATTAGGAATGTAGTTATGACAAATTATATTTTTACCCATTTTTTCATAGTTGATTGTTCAAATAATTAGGTAAAAATTATTTGTTGATTGAGAAGTGTTAGGTAAGGTTAGATGAAAATGAGCTAAAGACTTGTTACACAAATCGGATTTGATTTAAACCCATTTATATATATATGTATGGATGGATGGATGGATGTATGGTATGCCATTAGACCAATTTGTAATGTTAGAATAGTACTTATCCTGAATATGCTACTTCTTGAGTTTACTAGACTAGACATGAATGCAATTAGTCTACGTCTAACTATCTAAGCGAATATGCTACTGCCTAAGTTTCCGTTATGGAAGTTTCTTTTCTGTAACTTTGTCCTCTATTTGTAAATATTTAAATTTGATTTTGAATAAACAGCAGAAGGTAACAAGCAGAAAAGGAAGCAAATGAAGGTTGACTCAGATGCCTTGAGACTTTCTCCTTCTCTACCGAATCTCCTAGATTCTCTTGCTAATTTGAAGGGTGAACAAGTATGTTTTCAGCTGTATGACAATACATTCTCTCTCTCTTTGAATCCACCTGCAGATAACATTGTGATTTCTTTATTTTGGAGACAAAATGGAATTTTAATTTGAAACCTGCATATTATACAGGTAGCAGCTAGGGTCACTCAAGAGGATGCTGAAAAAGATGAATGGTTCATGGTTAAAGTGATCCATTTTGACAAGGAAACAAGAAAGTAAGTTGTAGTGCTTTTATTAGATACCTCCTCACTAGATAGATATTTTGTATGTGTATGAGAACGGAATGACATCTCTATATTAAACTTGTTTTATTTTATGCCTCTGATTTGCTTCTTATGAATGCATCTCTATATAGATTTGAAGTTCTATATGAGGAATCTGGTGATGATGAGGAAAGCAGTGTACAGATGTAGGTGTTTTCCTTCTCCTTATCTATTGAACGATGTCTTCTTTATTAATTTTTCACCATGTTATCTTGTGTAAACTAAGCGCTTGTTGGTTTGGACACTCATGTTGTTTCTATGTCAATTTAAGAATTCTTTTTAGTACTTCTTGGTCATATCTACGAAGTATGTTTTTTTTTCTTTTTGTTTCCCTTTTGTCTTACCAAAGAAGGCGATGAATTCAATTTTGACATGGCAATGCAATTGGTGGAACATTTTACATCAAATTTGAACTGATAAGTTTTTTATTCTGGCCATTTTTGACACTTAAATGACTTGTGATGCGTGTCAATAGTGTTTGTTGACTATTGCAGTATGACTCAAGTGGTCGTTTACTATTATAAAAGTGGGTTGACTGTTTATCAACATAAGCCAAACATAGGCTTCGTTTAAAAAAGTATAGGTTTCACAATACTTGAGCCTAAGGTGTATCTATTGGCTGTCACTGCGACAACCAGGGCATGTGCCCAAGCCGTAGTCTTACATACTGTACACTTTGAGAGGGGAAAGCGGACAGTGCTTAAGAGTATGGCTTGGGCACAAGCTCGGGTTGTTACCGTCAATAAGTAAAATAATTTCATAGATAATTATGTTTGCGCAATGTAATAACAGTAGACATATCGATTCTTTTAGTTATTGCCTTGTGTGTTTTTTCATTGAAATTCCTGTCCATCTTTCAGAAGCCAAATCCTAATGAAATCACCTACATGTGTACAATTTCTCTCCCATAAGATTTCTATTATTAGGAAATAGAATGAAAAGAAATTTCTGGCAAATCGGGGCAGCTTCAGAGTGTTGCATTCATGTCCTGTGATTTTCTTTGTACTATATAATTCATCATTCCATTAGCTTTGTCAATCAAGCATCCAATTTCCTATGTTGCGTCCTGACATTACAATATGTAATACTAGGTATCCAAATTTTATTTCTTAGATGATAATCTATTTACTCCGTGCTTCTAAACCCCTCTTTCATCGTCCATTTCTATGTCTGATGCTTATGACAGTCCTTCGGTTTTGTATATTGTGTTTGTTCAATTAATTAATATTTTCTTTCCCCCTATGTGTTCTCTATATATTGCTTTCAGAGAGTACAAGTTACCCATGTCACATATCATACCTTTTCCCAAGCGGACTGATCTCACGAATGGTCAAGATTTTCCTCCGGGAAGTCATGTTTTGGCAGTCTATCCTGGAACCACCGCACTATTTAAGGCAACTGTAGTCCAGACTCGAAAGGTATGTATTACAAATTACTTCGTGCATAAACATAAATGAAAGTGAAACTTAATAGCTCATTACTTTGTGTATACATAAATCAAAGTGAACTAACCGTTGTTGTACTATGCATGTGATGCAATGTTTCCGATTTTGCTAATGGCTAGAGGAAAACTGATGAGTAAGCAGCATTACCTCTTTTTTATTTAATTATTTTCCGATTTTTTAACTATCTATTTACACTTGGTGCATTATTTGGTATCGTCCCATTTTATCTAATCATTCATATCAAAGATGCCATTGAAGAACTAGTTGTGGTATCTATACTGAGAGTAGATTTGCTTGTTTGACTAAGATCCTAATTGTGAATTTTTTTAAGTTTTGAAATTTGGATTTGACAGTTACATTTTGGAATTTGACGATGATGACGATGGGGAAGGATCTTTTCCTCGACGGTTGGTACCATACCATAGGGTGGTTCCTCTTCCAGAAGGACACCGCCAATGAATCTGAACCTGTCTATAAGAAGATCGATGCTGCCTGATAAGAGGATTGCTAGTAATTTGCAAATAGTGCCTTTTGAAAACATTTAGACTGCCTTTACGCAGAATTCCTAACTTCCAACAACAAAAGATAACTTTTCACTATCAAAAAACAAAAAATAAAACAAAATTATTTGCTTGGTATTTACTATTTATACATTTTTGTTGTCAAGATGTCTTATAGTTACTTCTTTCCTGCCTTGTGTTTGCTTGTTAATTCACACTACAATCCTTTTTTTTTTTAATTGAGTTCTTATTTTCAACCTTCTATGAGTTTGTATTTCTGTATTTGAAGATGGTTTCTATTAAATATTATATTTACATGCTTTGAAATGGGAGAAAAATATTTTGTTATACTTGTACATTTATTTGTTTTTAAATATGATGAGAAAATAAGTCGTTTTATTCCCTCCCAACTAACTTTTTGTATGAAAATCACTATCAACGACGAAATATGCTAATTAATGAAACGTTGAAGATAAACGCGTCCAAAACAAGTTAAGGATATAAAAGATGCAATGAACAAAAATTGACCGCCTTAAGTTCAATTGTTTTGCGGTGCAAATAATATAAACTATTGTGGATATAATTATCTATTTAGCTATCAATCAACAAGTCTATTTATCCAATTGTATGACCATTGCACTTTTGTTCTTTGCATTGGTATAGTCTTGTAACATTTTTTGAAAGTGTTGATTAATAGTTTAAATAACAAATAGATGGAAATGAATAATGGATAAGTACTTATTTATGAATATGAGCTGAACATAGGCTTAATAAATCTGTATATAATCCTAATTTCCCAACCCTTTCAAACAAACATAAATTCAATCCAATCATCACATGATTTTGGGTCAACTTAAACTTGCTGTATAGCTCACCATTAGAACGCTGAAGAAAGCATCAGAATTTCAAAATTAGCACGAAAAGGTCGGGCTACGACGAGGAAACGTGGACATGCGACAAACCACCATGTTATTACCCAAGTTCAAAAAGTGGATTGGAATAGCGAAAGCAGAACTCTTTTCATAAAGGTAAAGAATTATATCTTTCATGATAGAAATGATGGAATTGCACATTAAAATGATAGAAATGAAGGAATTGCACATTATATCTTTCATGATAGAAATGAAGGAATTGCACATTAAAAAACACAGAAATGATGACCACTCTACAGTTGCCAAAATTGTGTCATAAAATTTACAATATTGTGTGCAAGGACAACAGGGACTTTGGTCCATGAAAAACAGCACAAAGTAGCATTCTGAGCTAAAATATTCATTTCTTGAATTATATAACCAAGAAAATACAGATTCTGAATATAGAAGGATTGCTCCTTTTTGCCTCATAGATCCAAGATTGTGGATTGTAACTTCATAACACAGTTGCGCTCCTGCAGAAATCTATGATATTGTCTCCAAACCACAAATGACCATCAGAATCTTAACGGTGACTTCAAGGTTCTGCACATATCATTTGTTGATGTAACTAGCTTCCCATATGAAGTCGCCATGCGCATTTAAATATGTGGTACATACGAGGCAAACTGAAAATTAATACCCAAGCATTCAAGCCCAAACATACATGAAGATCATTTTAGGGTAATGTTAATGACAAGACTACCAAGAGGCCATAAGTATTGAGATCAGTTATTAGATGATAGACACTGGCATGGTTATTCGTGTATATCTAATTGACAAGATCAAGAATCAAAGATCATTTTATTAATTAATAACTGAAATGAGGAAGTATATACCTTTAAAGTAAGCGGACTCACAACTCTGTAATATCCTCCCATGATTTCTTTCTCATAATCAGAACTCTTTCTTCAATCGAGGAGAGAGCATCAGCACTCGGTTCCACCTCTGATACCCATCCATTCCACTTTAAGACAGCCAAGAATTTTCGTACATGGTTTATGACAGAAGGCCTGTCTCTTATGATGACAAACCCTTCGGGCCTTAGTATTCTGTCCATTTCAATCAGCAAATCCTCCGAGCTACAACCAATTGCCTCAATCTTTGAGAAGATTGACCATGCATGTAGTAGGTCATATGTGCGTGGGTAAGTTGAAAATGATTCACACCTGCAAAAGACATTGAATATTATAGCTCAACTATTACTTTTTTTTACTAAAATGAAAGAAAAAGATCCTACATATTCACAAAAATAAAGAAAATGAACTTCGTTCTTGTGCGTTGTCTTTTAACAGGGAGGTAATTTTTAGGGTCAGAATTTGAAAGATTAAGCATTCATAGTGTAACTATTTGAGAAATTAACACAATGTTGTGAATCTTGTGACTATGGAATCTCATGGTAATCCACGATCAACTTCCTTTCATCGTACCCCACCCCGAATCCCCGTTGCCTCGAAAGAGAGAGGTCCTAAACCACTAGAAGATGGGGGCCGACTTGCCCAACCAAAATTGCATAGTTTTTTCTGTACCACCTTCTACCCTCCCAGGACCTTGAATATAACCTCATATATGCAAACAAAAAGTGTCTAAATATCAAACGAGGAAAAGTACTCTCGATGAACTAAATGAACAAAATATGTAATCCTTGTCAAGCAGTGTGATTCGTTCATCTTCAAAATAAAAGCATTTAGAATCCTTTTAAGAGGTAAGCTTGACAGCTTCCACATTGCATGCAAAAGCAGTTCAAAAGTATCAACCAAAATCAGTAAGATTGAGAAGAGAAACAAGAGAAACAGGAAGAGAAATTGGGACTTGACCTTTTAACCTGTATGTTTTATTTCTTTAGAAAAAATGCGGAAAACTATAACATTTCCCATTTTCTACTTTGCACTGTTGAAAATCATAAATGTCTGGGGAGGTGAGTATCATTGTCAATATCTTAAGGATTTAAATAAAATGTAATTTGACCTGGTCTCATGCGAGGTACATGTAAATAACCAAAACTATAACCAGCATGTTCTTTATGCACACATAATATAAAACACAAATTAACTATTTTAACTCAATATTATAAAGCGGAATCACGGTGCCAATTTAAAGATAGCTCCGAGAGAGAGAGAGAGAGAGAGAGAGAGAGAGAGAGAGAGAGAGAGAGAGAGAGAGAGAGAGAGAGAGAGAGAGAGAGAGAGAGAGAGAGAGAGAGGCCCTTTCACAAGTACTGGAGGAGATTTTTTATTTCTGTGAGTGGCTGGGAGAAGGGAAGGACAAGACAGACCAGGAAGACTTGAACTATTAATGAGAATAAGTGGCTTACCAGTCATGAACTGTTCCAATAAAACCTCGATCATATATAATCTTCAATTTGTTAGATGCATTAACTGGAGCAACATTCATCACCCAAACATCCTTGTTCCTTAAAGCAGCGGCAAACCCACCAAGGTGTGAGTTCATGTCCATGACATTTCTGACTGAGTTCCTTTGTACAACAGATTTCATCTGCTTCCAATACTCGGAAACTCGGTAATGCCATATAATCTGCATCACATTTGTATCTGTTTAGATGCTATAATTGAAAAAATATCTTTGACTTAAAATAAAATACTCATATTGGCAAGCAAACAGTTATAAAATGCAAGTGTTCCCCAGAGCTTAAGATCCTCACGGTGTCTTTTTTAAATACTTCAGGACTGATACCAATTTCTTCCAAACGAGGAGGCACTGCAGATAGCCTTTGTGGCCAGGGTTCTAGTCCACTCCCTTTCTGCTGATGCATCTCTGTTCTCCCATATACGTGGACATTAAATATGTTAAAAGCAGAAAATATGGAACAGAAACCTCAAAACAAAATTTCTACCAAGCGATGAATAAATGAAAAGTACCACCAACTAACATGTAGAGACATTTTTCAATCATCATAAGTGATGGGAAAAAAATAATTTAGAGAAGAACCCTATTTAGTTTAAGGAACAACAGAATTTGGCAGGCTGTATATTGTTACGGTAACATGAAAACAAAATGTTTTTATATACTCGGATGCTCAAACAAACTATTATTTTTGATCATCTTTACAGAAGATTTAATGTCAACCCTAAATGATATAGAACTCTTGTCTACAGAGGATTATGTAAGTTGTTTTGCTTCTGATTAGTCAAGTTCAACTAAGATAAAGATTCCTTGCAAAATATAGATTACCAGGGCCATTTAAGTTGAATGCTACAGAGAAAAAAAAATGAAGATAAAAATAAAAATCTCATATAGAAAAAACGATGTTTCATTCACGATTACATTTAAATAAATATTGAAAAACACAAATGCTTAGCTGTAAAAGGAATAGGATACATACTTTCCGAATATGGGGTGATGCACACCTTCATGAGAACATTCCATGCTGCATCTGGATCATCATTAGAACTACACATGGGTGGGTTGGTTCCAAGATTTCTCTTTAAGTAGCAATTGTTACTCAAAGGCTTAGCCCATATCACTGTTTGATCTCTCCTTGCAACAACTCTCCAGCACATTCTTCTCAGCAGGTCGTACATAGCATTCCAAATTTTTCGATTCTCTAGGTCAAGTGCATATGCTTCTGGTGAGGAGTACACGAAATATCCTCCAGGTCTAAGCAATCTGTCCAACTCCAACAAAAGGATCCCATCTCTCTGAAGCCAATCAATCCTACAACGGGAACAATGAGCCAATTCAAATGATCTGCTGGGGTATGGTAGTCTTTTGGTGCCCAAGACACCTAAAGTAGCTGGGATCCCCCTTTCCAGGGCAAACTGTATTTGATTTTCATGGACATCATTAGGAGCAAGGGACATAGCTATGATGTTATGGCGGAGAAGATAGGCTCCAAAACTTGCAACTCCACAACCCACATCAAGAACACTTCGAATATGACCACCGTTGTTGAGTTTTTCACCAGGAAACTTAAGCATCTGCGAAGCACAACAATTGAAAATTAAAAAACATAAAGGAACTAGAAATAAGATCAGATGATCTGATGCAGCTCATAATTGAAACTAACTATAAAGCGCACCCCTGCTATAGCTGAAATGTATTTGTCAGCTCCATCATGGAAATGGGTTCCACCACCTGGAAACTTTATTTTCTCCCCGTCCACAACCATCCAATTCTGATCTGATTTCTCTTTTGCAAGATGTGTATGGGGTATGTTCGCCTTCCACACTTGGTCCCTACTTGCCGGCCATCTAATTGGGATCTGGACTTCTAAAGCAACCCCATTGGAATCAAAACTAACAAAACTGAATAATATTTAGAGTAACATGTGTAATTGCAACAAGTCGAGGTACATTAAAGATACAACCTTGGGTTTCAAATAAGTGATTCATTATTCAGCCGAGGGATTTCAGTCATATGAAGATAATTCAGTTCCCCAAGGAGAAAAAATCAAAGTCTAAATTAAGATAGAAACGTGGATCAGATAAAGTAACAAACCTTGTAACCTGTGGGAGGAGGAATGAGGCAATTCAAACGCCTCTCTGGAGGTGGACAATGTCTTTCATAATGCTCCATTAAACTCAAATTAAGCTTCAATTTCATTTGATATATTAAATTTCTATCCAGACACGGTATCAACTCCGAATATCTCAAATCACAAACCTACATACCACAATCCAGGAAAAAAAACATGAATCCAACATCACTGGAGAATCAGAATAGTTTACTACAAATGATGAACTGCATACCGGAATGCTTTTGGGAACTTCAGGATTGTGTTCTTCATCTTCAAACAATTCATCAAAGTCCTTTTTCACAACAAATCTTCCAGTGACCGGGTCAACGCCATTTTCAAACGAATCATCTACACGCGGCAGAGCCGGTTCAAACAATGACCCGTTATACAAACAAACCAAACCCAAAAACACTACCAATCCAACCAACACATACTTCAACAGCTTCGTCGAGTTGATAGCATCACGCTTCAGCTTCATTTTCGGTCCAAAGCAGAATTCAATTTCACAGAAGAATTGCACAGAGTCAAAACCCTACTGACAGAGCAGATCCATTACTGAAGGGCAAAGCAAAATGGGGTGAATTAATTTTTTTTAAGGTTTATTTTGAAGAATTCCTGTTAGGGGAAGGTTGTATCCGCGCGTTTCGTACGCATAGAAATGGGAATAATGCATAAAATCTGGGGAAACGAAAAGGACAACTGACTGTCGAAGTACCATGGAAAAAACGCCGTTTTTTGTGTTGAGGAATAGAGCTTGGTGCTGACGTGTATGTAGGAGCTAATATCGTAGAAGGTCCTCAACTTATATTTTGTAGTATTTGGATCCCTAACTTTTCAATTTGCAATATTTTCATTAGAACAATATTCATCTATTTGTAGTTAAAACGTCTGATTGCGTAGCCTCCATATGGAATATATTTGGAAAATTTATTACATGTTTGAGACCCACTTTTTCTTAAAAATGTATTTTAAAATAATAGATTGATGCAAAATTTATGATTGAAAAATAAGGCAGAATTTTGAATATGCTTGTAACATTATTTTATTGAAAAATGTGTGATTAAAAAGAAGAGAAAGAAAAATATGTATAAATTAATCAAACTTTATTTTCAACCAAATATTTTGATAGACCCACCTCTATTATTCACTTATCAACAACTCATTTATATTTATTTATAAATTAAAACGATTATAAATTCCACTTATCAACAACTCATTTATATTTATTTATAAATTAAAAACGATTATAAATTCTTCCCAAACGAAGGCTTAGCATTAACTACGTAAGATTATTGATAGGGGTTGGGGAAATTAGGGGACATAATGGCCCGACTCCCGGGTGCTGGGGTTGTTGAAGCCATTCTAGTATTTTATGCAACAATAATGCTAAATGTACAATATTTGATTTACATTATTTTTGGCATCCCCTTTGTTTTCAAAAAAAATTGTGGGTGAGAATTTTTTTTTTTTTTTAACTGTCTAATTGTGTGCTGCCACATAACACAATATAGCCCATGTTTGGCCCCCATTTTTGGGGGTCGAAAATTTTTAGAATATTGATTGATGGAAAAATGTGTGGTTGAAAAGTTTTAGATTTGTGTGTAATATTATTTTATTTGATGAATGTGTGGTTGAAATGAAAAGAGAGAAAATTAATGTAATGAAATTTAATTTAATGGGGCTCAAACGGGGGCATAAACAATAATGTAAAAAATAATCTACATGTAGCATGATTGTTCATATAAAGTGATGCCACTATTTTATTGCTACTTCCTCTATAAATTGATGCAATCAACAAACTACAATTTGATAACTACTTATATAACATTGCGGCAAGAGTAATGTTATTCATCGTGATGATGAACACAAGTCATAGATTAACTGCTACATTGTCCAATATATTAAAATGAATTCCAAATTTGTTGAATAATGTAACAATTATCACCGACACATAGACGGTTCCCACTGATAATGAATAACATTATTCTTACGGCAAAATGCATAGAGAACATCACTAACGTGACATTAATATACCAATATCCGTCTCACTAAAATAGGTTTCAATCCAACAAAAAATTAGGGTCTGTTCTCTTTGTCGTTTTCAAGTTGTTTTCTGTTTTCGATTTTCTAAAACAGGGAAACGTGTTCTCTTTCCTATTTTCCAAACCATATTTTTGAAAATGATAAAAAAATAACACTAAAAACTGAAAACGTTGGAAACCGCATTTTGAGTATTTTGAAGCCAAAACAGGGTAATTTTCAGAAAACACGCGAAACGACTTTTCTGACTTATCCTCCCTCTCCCCCCTCTACCGGAACACATGGCTTCGTCTGGTTCTCCTCTTCTGATCTCACAGACCTACAATCCAAAATTTGTTTAAGCTTGTGTTGCTAAGTCTGCGGGTTTTCTACTGGCTCTTTCAATCTGGTTGTCTTTACTAAACCCTACAAGGATAAAAAGGAAGTGGTCGTGGCCGCAGCTGATTATTACTCCACTCTCAGCGTGCCAAAGTTTGCCGATAGTAAGGAAATTAAGGCTGCTTATAGAAGGTTGGCTCGACAGGTACTAAACCCAGCTTGGATTTTTGGGTTTCGTTTCTACTTTTCCAATTTCTTAAAACTTTGGCACTTTGCTAATCCTGTGTTTAAGTGATTGTTTTATTTGAAAATATTTGATGGGTCTTAAAGGTTATTATTCTTTTCAGCTGATCGAAGTGTGATACTTGCTCTAACCTAAAATACTGTGATTTATGCAGATTATTGAAAGTTTTGGAATTGTTGTTTATTTTGAAATGCTACTAGTACAAATTTTGTTTTGTGGTATTATAACATCGACATAGTAACATTGTCTACAAATGGTCTTTTAAGAAGACATTAATTGGAATCTTGAAAGCTTACTAATGTCCAATGGTGTTAATTGCGAGATTTTTATGGACTGTTTATTGGTTAGTTAATGGCAGTTGATGACTTTTCTCTGACGTGGATACTATGCACTTTTTTTTTTCAAAAGTTTGTTATCTGAAAATGTACGGTCCATTTGGGTGATAGCGTAGATGAAGAGAGATAGGAGAAGTTCTTGAAAAGAGGATAATGTTGCATTATAGTTTATCACACAAAGGATTGGACATCATCACCTCTCTTAGAGGAAAAACTAGTTCATGCCACAGTTTTCTCATTTGCTGGTTTGAGAAGAATTCCTTAGAGGGACAAAGGATTAGGGGCCTTCACTTTTAATTCCTATCTGCACAGGGAAAAATTGAGGAATTTTTTTTTCAACCCGTATAATTGCTTCTTATCAGAAAGATTCTATTACTGTCCAGCATAGGGAAGCTAATCTAAGCGAAGGAATAAGAAGAGAATAACATCACCCGTAAAGGAAAAGAAGGTTGACATAAACGGGTGATGAAGAGGTTCTAGTGTAAGGTGACAAAAAGAGTTTTATGTCGAAGTATTGGCTCATTAGATGTAGGTGCTTCAAAGAAGAGAGTACAATTAATTAAAACTCGTTCTCCTAATTCCTGGTACATGAATTCTGGAGATACTGGCATTCGTAACATCATTGGTCTAAGGGTTTTATGTAGGAATTAGGGAGTTACAAGTTTGTCGTCATTTCAACAACTTGAAAGACCTTATTTCTATTGAAGCCACAAGAAATATCCTACAATCTGTAGGAGAGCCTTTGTCTTCTCCCTATGTTCCTGAGTCTTTGTACTTACCTAAATCTACGGGTGTTCCGGTCCTTGAAGCCCTCACCACCGCAGGTTTTTAGTTTTGCACTCCGGTTCAAGCTGCCACCAACCGATGCTCTGCAGCTACAAAGACGTAACCGTGAGCGCTGCCACTGGTTCCAGAAATTAAAATTAAATTAAATGCATAAGGTAATATTTTTTTATTTTCATTTTTAAGAAAAATCAATTCGGCAAGTTTGCATTAGCTATGCAAGTCTAATATTGAAATATAATGAGGACTGAAGATTATATGTATACATCATTTAATTGTAAAATAAAATCATTACTATTGTATTTAGATTAAACTTTTTCTGTTTCTTTAGGCAGCTTACTTGTCTGGTTGGGATTTCATATGGTTGTTGAAGTCTTATGTGCCATCCCCAAGAGAATGATGCATCACATCATATGCGGATTAAGATTTGAAAATTTATGTTCATTCCTTAGCCTCAATGCTGACTAATGACGTTTTTGAATAGAATAAAGCCTCACATCAGTTTACTTGTTTTCATTCCTTATTTATGTTCTTGATTATATTCAATATTTATAATACAGCTTTAAGTCTTTCAATTTTGCCTCAAGATTCAAAACTGATGTGTCCTCACCATAGATTTTGGAAAAGCTAAATTCCACGAGCTTCATTTTGATCCTCAAGTCCATAACTACAGCAACTGCCAAGACTAGGTTACAGTCCTCCCAATATCTAGTGAATTTCTCGTGCAATGATCTGGTAAGGCTGCTGACAAAGAGATCCGGGCTCATAGCAGCATGTATCAGTTCTAACTGAATTTTCCACAATTCATGGAATAATGCATTTGTGGTCAGACATAAAGGGGTTGTTAGAATGTTGGCCGCCTCATAGAAAATCTTCAAGTATGCGCAGAGAGTTTCCACTTGTCTCCACTCGCCCATTGTTGGAGTGATCTTATAATCTGGATCAGAAGTATCCAGGCACGAAAATATTTCCTTTAGTTCAGAAGCAACCATCAACGTGTGATATGTAGTATGTCATCGACAATTATGTTCTTTGTACTGAGCACTTGAAGCTGTTTGCTTCAGTTTGATGAACCTTTCTTCACGAGCTTCTGTAGTCTTCAATTTGTGTTTCAATTTTATGTTCTTTGCAAAGGATTGGTTGTAGTATGAACATTCAAAAATGTCATTTGGAATTACAGATGTACCTAGTGCAGTTATTAAAACAGATTTCTGATATAACAAATATTATTTCTTCATGTATATGATATCATTTTGATTATTTTTTTTAGGTAATGATATTGTTTCCTCGTTATATATTTGTCTAAGAAGAAAATTGATTTTTAAAATACATGTTAAAAAATGGTAGAAGAATTATTTTTCTATTTTGTTAGTTGTTATAATCAAGAAGTGTTGTTATTTATTATCACTTATGATAGTCATCGTGTTTAGACGATCAAAATTGTATTTGACAAGAATTATGAGAATTAACATGAACTCGATAAAATTGTCACAAGTTACGTACAAGAACAAAAATAAGGATTTGCCAAATTTAATTTAGGTTATGCTTTTTATATTTGGAAAAAAAATATTTCAAAATTCACCAACTTCAAAAATTATATGTTATTTAATACTATATTAACATTAAACTATTAAAACTTATTGAATAATCAGATTTCTTGAATAAAATTTTATTAAAACAAAAATTCTCAAAATTTCAAAGTAAACGCATTTTCCATTTTTATGTTTTTAGAAACAGTTTTTCAGAATGACAAAAAAAATGCATTTTCATAAATTTCAAAACAGACACTCAAAACACAATACAAAATGAATTCCAAACACAAAATTGAAACACAAAGAGAACAACCCCTAGATTTTGAGTTAACCAGCAAAATTTCACTCATAAAACCTAGAGCATGTCTTCATCAATGTCAAAAATCAAAGCCAACATGAAAAATAGCAACATGGATTTAGAAAGTGTTGGAATTAATTGATAAAGTGTTAAATAATAAAATGTGATATTTAATCATGTGGGCCATTATAACTTATTGGGTGAATTGGAAAAGTCTCCGATATAGGCTCATAAATTGATAAGCTGAATTTTAAGTGTCTTGTATATGGTAAGGAATCTCACATCGAAAGTTTACAAGAAAAAAAACTTGTTTATATAGTGGGATGTGTGTACAAGTTATAATTTAATAAGTGGTCTATAACTTAGCTAACTTTGGCTAGCCAAAGGCTAGCTAACTAGCCACCACTCGCGCCGCGCTGCGCCCCTCCCGGTCCCGACCTCGGCCCGCGCACGTCGCAAAGTTCGCATTGGGCTCTTTAGAGGCGCACTTTACACTTCGCACGTACTCATCGTCGCAAGGAGTTGTGGAGCCTTAAAGTTTTCAGAAATAGACTCATGGTTCGATGACATTGCAACGGGAGGCTCGATGAGTTGGCATCCTAGGTGACACACACGTCACTTAATCCTGCGTGGCAGTTGGTTCCATTGGACGTACGGGTGGCATCTGCATGGCGGTGACTGTTCAGAAATTAGTGAATAGGCATGATGAATGGACACTACACTTCATGGTTTAATATGGACCGTCAAATCATGAAACAGTGCGATCCAATGGCTAGAACATATCGGACCAAGTTGTGCACTAGTTCGTTAAATGTCACATACCCATTCAATGAGACACTTCAATCTCTATAAATAGAGGCCTTCAGATTCGTTTTTTGTACACCAAATCAATTAATATATTTTTAATTTTTAAATTCATTCTCTCTCTATATTCTGCATAAATTCCTACGATATTTTCGTTGTTATTCCGTTCGAGTACGTTCATTCTTTGGTTCGACCGACAAGGTTAGTATTGTGCAATATCGACTTTGAAAGAAGCGTTGCATCTTGGAAGACAGACGTCCATAATCCCGTTTGCACGTTGTTGGGGGGCGAAATCTGTCTTAAGGAGATTTGCCTTGACATACCTCGCTTCATCTTCTATTTTTATTTTCTATTATTTTCTTTGTTCTTTTGATTGCGGTAGTCGAATTTTCGACAACAGAAAGATCAAATTCAGCTTAAAACACTTTCTTTTGGTTTAGTGCCAGGGGATAAACAGGAAGAGCTTTATCATACATAAAATGCTTGACAACCACTGCCGATCAACCTTGAAGAACTTTGCTAATAAATGAGAGTAGCCCATAAACTTCGTAGATTATACAGGTGTTCACAGGTCAGTTTACTTGAACTGGAACTTGCACTATACAATTCTTTTATGTTCATCTTAAAGGTTTGGTGAGTTACTAAATTCATCAAATCCAACAGGCACAGTCGACAAGATACAGAAATCATACACACTGATGTATCTATAATTTAGCTGCAACATCCACCTCTTTGTGCAACTGCTCCATCTCTCGCCCCGGGTTGACCTTGGGGTCGCCCATAGCCAACCTTGATACCAGATGACTGCAATTCCAAAAAAAATAAAAAAATATATAGTATATATATAATGAGAATTCAGACGTAAAACAAAATTGCAGGAGAACCTTCAATTTCAAAGAAAGACATCGATAATCATTAATCCCTACAACCCCAACACGGTTGGGCAAACAATGAAGTACCAGAAAGGTTTTACATGCACAAGAAATGCTAATTTTTTATTGGCTTACAAGCTTATATCGAAGCCACACCATTCTTTTACAATGCATATGGCTGAGTTAACCAGATTAATGACCAAATCACCACCATTTACCTACTTGACAGTTGAATAAAGAGATGATAGCATATAATGTGAAGAGGCATTACAAGATAAACTGTGCAGAAACGACAGAAAGTTGTCCAGTTTGTTTCCTAAGAACCACAGTAACCTTACCTCATTGGATACATCAAATACGCCTTCCTGGATCTTCTGAAGTATTTTTGCCGCGGTCTTTGTGAATGCCTGCAAAAGAGTACGTTAAAAGTACATATAAAATAAAATAGAGATTCAGACTGGATTACTTCTATAATGCAGAAGTTGCGTGAAGAAAGAAAGGTTTCTTAGATTTTGTTCATTCAAATGTGGCACCTCCTCGACATTTTGGGCTGTCCTAGCAGATGCTTCCAAAAATAAAAGTCCATTTTCTTTGGCAAACTGTTCTCCCTCCTCTCTGCTTACAGCTCTTCGGTGAGCAAGATCACTTTTGTTTCCTACAAGCATGATCGTCATGTTTGGGTTTGCATGCTGCCGAGCATCTTCCAGCCAGCTTGCAAGATGATTAAATGTCTCTCTCCTAGACAATAGACATCTTCCCAGTGTAAGAAGAAAAATAATTTACATTATATAAGAACTGGAACCTAAGTGGAAATACAAAAGAACTGTCTGGCCCTAGACTATTAAAATGCAGGGTAATCAGAGTTTTGACATAAGAAGATGAGCTCACTTCATGAACATTTACAAATTGTTTATGGTTCCTATTTCTTTTCTACCGCATTCAACCCAGAGTACATCTAACTTTCAAGAAAAAAATAAAATTTGCACATCACGTGACAATACTTGGTACACATGCGAAAAGCAAACAAGTGTATATTGTCTATATATCCCTTTCTGTTTAATGAAAATGAATTGATTAAATATGAATATCCACCAAAATTACTAAGCCCGTGTTTGAGCCTCATTCTTTAAAAACTCATTTTTCTCCAAACTCATTTTCAACCACACATTCTTCCAATAAAATATTTTAACACGTGAACCCAAAATTTTCCAATTTTTTTAACTATACATTCTCCAAAAAAATTACTATTACACAATCTATTTCCCAAAAAATGGGGCTCAAACAGAGCCAAAGTAACCACTAACCAAAGCCTTTTAATCTTGCAGGAATGAACACAAGACTCACACAGCATAGCCACATTGTAATACCGTTAACCATAGCTCCAAAAGTTTTACTCCATGTAAGCAAATTCTGACCTGAAATCATCTTATTTTTTCATGATACATAAGAGTTGTCTAAAAGTGTCCTAAACATGCATGGAATCTTATCAGTCGCACTACTAAAGCTAATAAAACTGACCATCATTCAGGAAACGGTTCATTCTGAGTACGAAAAGGGAAAAGAACAGAATATACATAGACCTACCTGGTTATGTCATAAACAAGTAGAGCACCAGCTGCTCCCCTGTAATATGATCTAGTGATGGATCTGAAGGATTCTTGGCCAGCCTGCAACAAAAAATAAATAAATAAAATTGGTTGACTTATCTGTGAAGAGCAAACATAAACCAAAGACAATTCTGACAACTGAAAGAATTAACTGAATGACAAAAGGATGGAAAATTTTGAATACATATTTGCATATCACAAGAAATCAGTATCTTATTTAGAGTCAATGTTTTTAAATGTGTATCTCATTCCTTCCCAACTAGAAGTTCATTTTCAGAAGAGAGTCTGTACTTTTTGAAGAAAAGAATATAAGCAAAGATATATTGCAGGAGGGAAAGAGACTGGACTGATCATTCCCATATATAACAAGCACCAGAGAAAATACAAACATGGAAAATTGGTATGTTTAATTCGAAATACAAGAGATGATGTGCATCTAGATGAAATCTTAACTTGATGTGGGAGAATAAAGCCCGAATCTTACAATTTTATAAGCAGGCCGATAACAATAATAATTCATCCACACTAAAGTTTAGCCGTCAATAGAATTGAAAGAGACCAACAAGAAGATGAAAAACAATGAGCTACTTGATAACCAGACAACTATCAAAAATTCATTCCCTCAAACATTGCTGTACAAACTTCAGACTTCACATCCTTTACTTCTGTAGCATTTCCCCCTTCCCTGGGAAAAAGCAAGGCAAATTCAAAGGGATTTTGATGCAGCGCTTGGGGCAAATATGTCATGGCCTACAACATACCATCTCAACAACGGTTGATACCACGAAAGAGTCTGAGGTGGAACCGAAGTTTCAGCTACTGAGAAAACTCATCTCCAAATATACAGAACTAAATCGTTCTAATTCTTAACATCCAGTCTAAAAGATCCTCTTCAAGCAAAAATTACAGAAATGAAATAATCTTATTTCAACAACCAAAAAACTAGGAGCGAGAAAAAGCTTATAACTAAATTTTGCACGGGTCATGACTATATGCCAAAAAGTCTAAACTTAAAAGCAAAATATTCAATTAAAAGGATAAATAATTGTAACCAACTACAAAAATTAACGCACTGCACAGCACAACTAAGGATAACAAACAACGTATTAGTAAGATACCGTGTCCCAAATCTGAAGCTTGAGAGGCCTGCCATCGATGGTGACCATCCGAGCCCCGAATTCCACTCCGATTGTGAGATCATGCACGGGCTGGAACCTCTTGTCGGTGAATTGTAACAGAAGACAAGATTTCCCCACACCTGCACGAAAAATCAAGCATCATATACGCGTGTAGCTACTCATATACTAGGCGTTTTATTGAAAAATAAAGGACAAAAAAGGAAAGAAAAGAAAAAACAGGAAGGAGAATTACCAGTGTCTCCGATGATTATGTACTTGAAGAGGTAGTCGTATGACATTTTCTCCGATTTGATAGCTGATGAAAATAAAGAAAAAGAAAAGGAAAAGCTCTATGTATCAGTGTATGTATATGATGTGGCGCTTTTTGCTGCAAGTAGAAAAGAAGGAATGGGACGCTACGATGGACGCTGCTGCAGTCCAAATTATAGTGGGTGGGGTGGCAAATAAAATAGAAGGAAAATTTGCATCATTGGACCTCGATTTGTTACTTCAGTTAATAATAAGTTGGTGTCAAATATTTGAAAAGAATCAATTTTATCACCAATATTTCATATAATTTCACGGTTAATTCTGAACGGCGAACTGGTCAAATCTCTAGTTAGGGTCCATTTTACATGACTTTTAAAAAGTTAAAAATAATTTTTGAGATCCAAAAATTACTTTTTGAACTTGTTTATTTAATTTTATAAAAGTGTTTTTTCTATTTTGTATTTTTTTTTTGGCTTATTAGCACAAAACGTCCCTACGTTTAATAGTTAGTGTGCAAAACGTCCCAACGTTTAATTTTTTTGCATTTTTGCCCCTATTTCAACGTTTCAGTGTGGAAAACATCATTTTCACTATTTTTCAGTGTAAAATGACCATTATACCCTCAAATTTAAATAAAACAAATAAAATAAAAAGAAATATAAAAAATAAATTGTAATTATACTCCCAAACTTTTTAAAAAGTGCAAGTGAGTCCAAAAGCATTATTAAAAGGCTTAAGCACAAAACGTCGACGTTTGACATTTAATGCGGAAAACGTCCCTATGTTTCAAATATGTTTATATTTGCTCAATAACACAAAATGTCCCTACGTTTGACACTTATTGCGTAAAACGTCCTTACGTTTCATTTTTTTTTACATTTTCGTCCTTATTTCAACGTTTCATTGCGGAAAACATCATTTTCACTATTTTTCAATGTAAAATGACCAATATACCATCATATTTAAATAAAACAAAAAAGAAAAATAAATTACAATTGTGCTCCCAAATTTTTTAAAAATTGCAAATGAGTTCAAAAATCTTATTAAAACATTCAAACTACCAGTCCTTTCCTCCTCTCTCAATCTTATCCTCCCTCCACCACCTAAATCAGGATTGTAGATGGAGATGTGATGGTTTGAAAGGTGGTGGGGTTTGGTGGTTTAGGTGGTGGAGGGAGGATAAGGTTGATGGAGGAGGAGAAGACTGATGGTTTGAATGTTTTAATAAGATTTTTGAACTCATTTGCACTTTTTGAAAAGTTTGGGAGCACAATTGTAATTTATTTTTATTTTTATTTTCCTTTTTTGTTTTATTTAAATATGATGGTATATTTGTCATTTTACATTGAAAAATAGTGAAAATGATGTTTTCCGCAATGAAACGTTGAAACAAGGACGAAAATGTAAAAAAAAAAAGAAACGTATGGACGTTTTACGCAATAAGTGTCAAACGTAGGGACATTTTGTGTTATTGAGCAAATATAAACATGTTTGAAATATAGGGACGTTTTCCGCATTAAGTGTCAAACGTAGGGACGTTTTGTGCTTAAGCCTTCTAATAAGACTTTTGGACTCACTTGCACTTTTTAAAAAGTTTGGGAGTATAATTACAATTTATTTTTTATATTTCTTTTCATTTTATTTCTTTTATTTAAATTTGAGGGTATAATGGTAATTTTACACTGAAAAATAGTGAAAATGATGTTTTCCACACTGAAACATTGAAATATGGGCAAAAATGCAAAAAAATGAAACGTTGGGACGTTTTGCACACTAACTATCAAACGTAGGGACGTTTTATGCTAATAAGCCATTTTTTTTTTTAAAGGAAGTTGATTCAATTTAACTTCCTTTTGAAAGATTTTGAAAGAGAAAACTCTTTCAAGAATTAGTTTCTATAATGTTGTTTTTTTAGGAAGCTTTATTACAAGAAGCAAAAGTCATGACAAAAGATAAAGTTCATGTTTTGAAAAACATGCACTAAATCGTCATGTTTAACTTTGAGATTCTAGATTTCCTTCTCGACTTGAAATTAGAGTTGTACGTGAAATTCATATGATAATTTAATAAAATTTTGAATGGTTTCTATCATTTGCAATAATAAGAAAAGTTTGGAGATTAATTTACTCATTTTTAAAAGTTGAGGACCAAATGTGAATTTGCCTTAAAAGACAATTTCGTTTGTTTTGCTCAATTCTTCTTTTTCTCTTGGGTGGAGTTTCTTGATTATATTAGATCACACGTCGAATGTGCTAATCCAATAATCCTCTTTACGCAAGTGAATATATCAAACTTTCTGGTCAAAATCGTAGTTATCTTTGTCCTGTAAGAACAATTGTTTTGTGCAAATGATGTTTCAAATCGTTCTTTTTTCTTAGAGGACTTGAAACACAAGACCTCCAATTCTAATATCAATCAATGACAATTACATAATCAACTCCTTTATTACTAAAGACGAGACATAGAAATCTAATAAAAACTTATAGGATACTTAACAAAAAGGATATCGTCATAAAGAATCGTAAAAACTTCACCAAAACGTACCAAACTTCATAAGGTTTGAAACTTGACTTTCACAATTCGTATCTTTACGAACCTTGATATGTGAAGAGAACTTCTAAAATGTATGAACTTGTTGAACTATGTATTGGGGAGGGAAAAAAAAGGGAGAGAGAGAGAAGCTGAATCACTATATATAAGTAATCAACAACTCTTTTCACTTTACATTTTACAAGAAAACAGAGTTCTCGGCTAAAATTGCAGGGAGAATTACCTATGATTAATCCCTGATCATTTCTCCAGAAGTATCATCTCGATCACAGAAAATATTTTAACAGCAACCATTATAAATCTTCACAGAGCGTCCTAGCTTTTTCAACGGCTGTTACATAGTAATACAATCTCCATAATGTTACTATATCCTACAAAATTACCAACTTCAGAATTAGCTTTACACAGGCTCAAATAGAAACCATCAATAAACAACCAGATCCTCTGTATCTACCTCGTCGTCAAGATCAACACGGATCTCATCACTAGAAGTATTCTTGGATGGATTACGATGTCTAATAATTTCCGCAACACGATCAAGATTTCCAGGAGGTAAACTCTGAATCAACTTACGAAGCTGTTGCTTCTCGGAATGGTTCATTGGCCTGTTGGTGAATAGTAAGACTTGTGAAAACAAGCACATCTAAAATGTATTTTACGAAATATCAAATCCTGAAGGTGGTACCAGCAAAAAAATTGTAAATATAACATTCTAGAAGCCCCACTTGAGACACATTGCCCGGGTGATTTTTATTATTATTATTTTTTAAAATTAACTCTAAACCCATACATATCTCTTATTTACACACAAACACACTGAAACGCACCCATGCGTTGGGAACAACAACCAAAAAGCCACCAGATTTGGCAGTGCAAGGCAACAAGAAGAGGAGAAGATCAGAAACCAACGAGAAATCCAGTTTGTTTATTCCACTTAGATTGATGGAATACATTAAAGTCCAATATTTTTTTTTCCAATTCTTATTCTCCCAAGTCCCAACTACACTTTTTAGTATCTGTGTAGATTAGATATCTAGTGTCAATCCAAGACAATTTGAATATTATTTCATTTGGTGGCGATATCCATAAGTGGCAGTGCAAGGCTGCAAGAAGAGGAGGAAACAACTTCAAAGCCACCAAATTTCCACACCAGATCTGTTTCTACGGCAGAGACTGTGATTCGGTGAAGGATTTAGATTTAGGGATACAAGAAATTAAGAATTAAAGATATGTTTGAAAAGAGGGGCTTAAGACTAATGTGTCTGTTGTAGTCTAGTGGTGAGAATACTCACCTTCCGCATGGATGACCTAGGCTCAATTCTCAGAAAAAGAAAATAATTTTTTTCCTCCAAGCAATTTCCCTCCAAAGAAGGTGGTCATGGAAGGGAATTTGCCATCCCTAACTTTCACTAAGAACAAAGGGCAACCAGCTAAGCCAAGGGTCAGTCTCAATATTAACTAGTACAGATTGTGAATGAAATGTCTACCCATTTGTTCCTGCTGTATTCCTTTTCTTTTCAATTTTTCGTTCCATTTCTTCTGGTGATGGGTGGGAAGAGAAGAGGGGCATTGCAGTGGTGGCTTTTTCTCAACATCCTCTCGAAAACTTAATGTTGACCTTTTCAGTGTTCCCTTTTATCCTCTAATATCTACAATTACATTAAATAATGAATGTCTCAAACAACCTAAAATGATGAGAAAAAATCTCATATGGATTATTAGTTTATTACTATAAAGCCAAGCCACTACTGAAACAGCAACCCATATAAAATTATTTCAAGAGAAGGAAAGCATTTCAAAGATGTAAAAAATAGAAGATGGAATTAAGTACGGTAAACTAGACAAATTCCAAGAGTTTGGACACAGAGAAAGTGCGCCTGAAACAAACTAAGAAGCAGTAATCAACTAGGCTCTACACAAGTACATAAAAAAAGATACCTGCAACTGGACATTACAATGTCAAGAAGTTCTTCAAGCTTTTGTTCCATATGGCAAATCTGTAGAATACACCCAGCAAATTTTAATTGTGGATGAATTGAAGATATCCAACATGTTGATGATTGATATTTATAATAGTTCACGCATGCAAGGAAACTACAAAAAGTGAGTCTTGATATATAAATACCATGGTGGACAGTTCATCAGAATACTTCTTCATCAATTCCTCTACTTTTGTACTATCACTCTCCAAGATGTAGCGTAAATCGTCATCAATCTAATTGATAAAATGAAATGAGCAATTTCATATCAGCAATATTTTCACAGCATGAAAAATTGTGATAAATCATAGTTCGCAGCCTTGTTAAACAATATTCATGAATATTTAATACATGTTTTTCAGTGACATTCATCGTCGAGTCACCATTGGAGTTCAGGTCATAGACGTTGATATTCGAGAGAGTGCATGCACACACAGAGAGAAATAGGTAGAAAAGAGTATGATATTCTTACTTCTCCAATTTTTTTATGAACAATATCAGGATTCATTATTGATTCACTCTTCTAGACCTTTCTAAATCAGAGTCCAAAGGAATTGCACAGAGACTTGGAAAACAGGCACATTACAGGATAAGTACAGTCAGCTCTTTAATAATAATAAATAGTTATCTAATGATAATAATAAAATTTATGGAAACTAGTTCACTTAGTTTCCCAAATTAATGGTTCTAATAGCTAAAAGTAACAAGAATTTTGATAATAATCCTCCTATATTACTAGGTGAAAATTTCAGTACCATTTAACATACACATTCAGTAGTTTTATTCTATTCCCAATTTAATTTATGTTATCATTTATGAAGAACAATAAAGGATATCTTATAGTGAATTAAAAGAATCTCACAGAATTGACTGCGTTATAAAATTTCATATAAGAATGTAAAAATCTGCAGATGCCTGATTCTGTTGTAATTTAATGGTGCAGCAAATGACACAGAATTGACTGCTTTATAAAATTTCTTGTAAGAATGTAAAAATATGCAGATGCCTGATTCTGTTGTTATTTAATGGTACAGCAATTAACATGGAAATGACAGAAAACATATAATTATTGCTTTGCAATAAGACTAAACAAATATGTCCATCCCTGATTCCACAGAAAATCAGTGGTCATTCCAGAAAAGCACTGCCTCTACTTCACAAACTATGAGTATGCCTCAAAAATAAATAATAAAAAAATAATAATAATAAACCTTGTTAGTGGTGATGCATTTTCTATGCTCGTTACGAACATCTTTAAAGATCATAAATGCATGTTCATTTATTAAAAAGGACATCTTAAGAGTCAAGAGAGCAAAACAGACAAAATTAATTTAGTGCCTACATTTTGTTCAAGTACTGTCATATTTTCACCGTGATAGGTAAAGCTTTTTTGATGCGAGGGAATTTAGCATAAGGGGCTGTAAATGCAACCCAGCAACCAGATTTTTTTTGTTCCTGTTTTTACCTTCCAAGGTTATCAATTATTTGAGAGTCAACTTATGTAAGTATAAATCAATCTGCCACCAGAAAAACAATACAGCAACAGATAGGAAGAAATATCAAGTGCCAGGCACCTTGGTCCGATCAGACCCAACCCACAGTTGAGGGGACTTCTTGACATCATTGGATACTTCTTTCCCTGGTACATCCAAATGCACGTGTTCATTTTCAGAATCCTGTATGCAAGAAGGTAAAAAGAGAAAAAATGATAATTTATCCCAAAAAGATCTTGGCCTTCAAAAAAATACAGGACACCTAAGGAGCATGTCGAAGAAAATATGGCAAGCATCTTTGAGATAAACAAAAATATGAAGAATTAAAGAAGGCATGCCAAAAAACCGCTTATTATACAGTAAGATCACAAGCAACAAATCTCTGCCATGGTCGTACACTAAGACAAGACATCACTCCACATGCATCCCCATCAAAAGGTTCTTTAATAACATTATCAAATTCTAATGCACAATAAGTGCAAAATAGTAAAGTAAGAATCTTCAAAAATAACCTTGAAAAGGTCGTTGTATTCAAGTTGATGATAGAGCACTTAGTAATGAAATGGTGACTGAATTCGAAACAACGAAAACAGCAAATTTAACGCATGTATGCAAGGTTAGATCATATTCACAGCCAAGCCACCCACCCAGAACTGCTACAATTCAAATCCCTCAGGAAGCACAGCTGATCTACCTGTCATATAGGACTCTATCTGAATTTTGATTGTCATCTTAACAACCCTTTTTATGTCTGTGCATGTTTGAATTTTTATCCTCTTCTTTTTAATATTTTTTTTCGGGCTATTTTTCAGTTGACGAGACAAATGATAAATAAAAGTGGAGTCTGGTGTTGAGAGAGTCAACAACAAAGTATTTCCTAAGAAGCACCGACACGGACACGAGTGTCCGACACGATACGTGTCGGACACGTCGACACGCAATTTTTAAAAAAAGTTCCGACACGATACGTTGTCGACACGTTGATTAAAATATTATTATTTATTTTATTTTAATTTAACAGTGCATTAAAATATTATTTTTTAATTTTTATTGTTGAAGAATTAAGTTGGAAAAAAATTAATTAAATATGTACCTAAAAAAATATTGCACAGTGCATTAATGTCTTGGGACCAATAATCCCTGCGTACAGCACAATGTAAATAAATACATACATTCTTAAAAAAAAAAAAAAGTAATTAAATACATACAAAAGTCAACAAAGGTCTCTTCATCTTCTCTCTCTTCTTTCTTCTATTTCTTCCTAATCTTCCCAGACCCCAGTTCAGTCCGCCTCTTCATCTTCTCTCTTCTCCTTTTCTTCTCTCTTCCTTCTTCCCCACAAGTCATCACCGTGCCATCTCCTCATCTTCTCTCTTCTTTCTTCTTCTTCTTTTCTTCTTTCTTCCCCACCAGTCGCCGGATGCACAGTTGCTTGCCATTTTCTTCTTTATTTCTTCTTCACTTCTTCACCGTTTTCTTCCAGCCATCCGACACGCCGCAAGGAACTCCGACACGTGTCGGCGACGTGTCGGAGGCGTACCCGTGTCCGATACGTATCGGACACGGGTACGCTGCCGGAGGCAGCGTGTCCGTGCTTCAGAGAGTATTTCCCAGACATTTATTAAAATAGTTCCAATGCTTACCAATGTGGGAGGCGATACTTTGAGCTTCTTCTGAGGGTGTTCCACTTGATCGATTTCACATCCTGAGCCTTCAAAGGTTAATAGGCTATTTTTGTATCTCAAGCATGATTGTATTCGACAAATCGAAATCACAGGATCTATCATCTACAACAGAGTTAGGTATAGAGTGAGGATACGTTAAAGAACTTTCTATAAAATTAATGATGAATGCATATACATTGCCCAGTTTTCCTGCTCCTCCAAGAAAAGCTGTAACACTATATCTTATTCAGATCCAAATAATCAATGCACTTGGTTGCTCATGCCCTTAAGTCAAAAGCGGGTAGCAGAGAAAGATTGAAAAAGAAATGGAAATCAACATGTATTTACCTCATTGATTTCCTGCCCAAGAGTAAGCACACTTTCGCAAAGCAATGACCTCAACCTTTCCATTTTAAAGTCCGGCAGTAGAGAACCTATTCCATTAGTGTATAAAGAAGTAGAACCACTAATACCACTGTTCTCTTTTTTTATGCAACTGTTCTTACTTATGCTCTTGTCTCTGTCCAACTCAAGAAGGTTTCCAGCTAATCCAGAAATTTGAGGTGAGAAAGGCACAAAATCATCATCTTGAGACAATAACTCTGCTACTTCACTCGTATAGAAACCAAAGAAGTCTGGTCCTATGTTGCCGTTTTCAATTGCAGCTGTCATATCCCTTGATATTTCTGACATTACACCAATAATCATGCCCACTCAATGTTAGAAAATAATTATACATATAAGAATCGACACGGTGTGATGTAACACAATCCCAATTAAATATTTTGATGGAGACGAGCAAAAGCAAAGCCAGGAATAGAATCCAATGGGGGCATGACTGAAATAAAAAGAAATTGAAACAAGGCAGTAAATATATAAATTTTAAAAATGTTACAATTTTTTCTATACATTACAATTATGTCCTACAGATTTCATACTTTGAAAACACGTGTATAATGACTTCAATTTCAAATTAGGAAAAATAGCAAATATCTAGACATACATACTTTTAAAGTTAAGACAATAATGGCGTCCTAATGAGTGTAATTGAAAGCTAATTAAATTTTAGGATACACTTCAATTATTAGATGTCATCTTTGATGAAAATGAGTGCAGTATAAATTCAACAAAAATATAATAAAATGGAATTGAGAGTGGATTTACTTAAAATAATTTCCTAAAGATATATTATACTGAGTAATGCTATTTAGCCCTACTTCAGGTGGCGTTAATGTGACATTAAATGATAGGCATTTAGTCTATTATTTAAAGCCACCTAGACTGGGATTACAACCTCAATGGGACTACATGGCATTACCCTATTATACTAGCAGGAAAATAAAGAGTATATTACCACACAACTCTGTTAATACATCTAACGAATCCCTACAGCGACAAATTTAGTAACAATCCAACATGTGTTCAAGTCGTTAACTTGTGTTTTCCATTTTGGAAAAGCGCGTGCCCTTCTTACCCTTCACACATTTCTATGGTGTTCCCATCTTCCTCCTCACAGATTCAATTGATACCAGGATTTAATTTAATATGTCTTAAGGAGATGTCATGAGTTCAAATCCTCAAAGATGCAAAAGAAATCCGTGAGAATGAGATGGACACATGCTCTCCCAAAATGGAATTGCGTATGATGAGAACAAGGTCCTGATCATTACAAAAAACTTGATCAATTCGTAGCAGGATTCAACTTAAGGTTATTAAGGAATTAAAGATTTCGAATCAGATTGAAAGTACATATGTACTAACGGCTCAGTAATAGACCAAGTCTTTACAATTTAACAAAGAAGATTTGAAAGTTAAATCAACAGATAAATAGATGAAAGAGAATAAGAGAATCTCACCCGGTGAAACCTTCGATCATGGATTTCTACCCCTAATTCTCATTTTCTAAAAGCAGGGAGATGGAATTTGAATTTGGAGTCTTACCCTCTGTTTCTCCACGGGCCCATAGGGCCCAGGCCCACGGGCGTAGATTTAATACTTGTGCTCGTGTGATAGAGATATTAAGCTACGTTACAATTTTCATTCACATTCTTCTACTCATTTTTAATTACACATTTTTTAATAAAATAATATTTTTCATCACACTAATAACTTTTCATTTTTTTTCAACTACACATTCTCCATCAATTTACTATTTCAAAATACATTCTTTCAAAATAATGTGCTCAAACACACCCTGACTGAGTAATACTATTTACACATAGATAGTATTATAGAAAAAAATAATAATTGTGTTATATGTACATAATAATTTATATGATGACTTACATACATATGCTGAGATATGATTGGGTCAAAAAAATTTCAATCAAATAAAAAAATAAATTCTTCACTCTCTTTTTGACACATCATCTGTATGAAAATCATTATATAACTCATTATGTACAAGTAACATTATTCAATAAAAAAAGGATTTTGCTACTTAGCCCTTATTTGAGTCACATTATTTTTTTCATTCACATTTTTCTACTCGTTTTCAACCACACATTCTTCAATAAAATAATATTTTTCATCACATCAATAAATTTTCCTTCTTTTTCAACCACATATTGTCCATCACATCAAACAAAAAAATGCCTTCTTGGACTCAAAATGTGCACCAAACAGGGGCTTATAGTCTTGTACAGTTTTCTTTACATATTGTTTGCCAAATGTTGAGGTGACATACATTTTGATCCCTCATTTGAATTCAACAAATGTGTAAAATAATTTATGTACATGTAGCTTAATTGATAAAAAAAATAAAAATCAATTATTACAATCTTTCACTCTTCAATGTCATTTATCTGCACACAATTATGTACAGGATAATATAGAAATAATATTACTCTTGTCGCACTAGCAAGTTTTTTCAATAAATGAAAAAAAAATTATAGTTGAGGTCCTTTTATTGGAAATAACACGTCTTCAACTTCAATTTAAAGTAATTGAATCCCCAATATTATAATTTTATTGCAAGTGACTTCCCAATAGATGGTTTCTACTATTTTAAACACCGGAAAGTCAATTAAAAATAAATAAAACTACGGAAATGTTGGAAAAATGCTTTGCCTTGTACTTTTATTACCTAGTTGTATATTTGAGGGCCAACTTTTAAAAACTTCCGTTCCAAATAATTTCCTGAACACAATCTCTAAATTAATTTTTTTTGTCGATAATAATAATAGAGTTATTAGTAAGTTATATTGTAAAATAAAACTCAGTGCTTGTTTGGTATGGATTTTTGGGGGAAAAATTGATTTTTGAATAGTGATATGATGGGAAATGTGTGGTTGAAAAAGAATAAAAAATTATTGATGTAATGAAAAATATTATTTTATTGAATAATGTGTGTTTGAAAATGAGAATTGATTTACTGTAGAATTTGAGAATAAAAAATAAACATGCCCTTAATATATTTAATTAATTAATAATAGAATTTGCATAGTAACACAAATTTGTAAAAATATAAAAAAATATTAATTTTAGAAATTTGGCAATAATTAAATAATAATTTAAAATTACCAATGACTTCTAGTATTAGGCAATGTTTTATAAACCAACACAATCATCGACTCGAAAAAGAGAAAGAGTCAAGGGTCAAAAAGTTGATCCAGAATTGAACTGGTGATTTTTAAAGAATTAGAAAATACACATTTACAAAAATTAAAAATATATACATTTACATAGGTTGAGCCGATTAAACCAGGACGATTGGACGAGTCATGAGTTTTCCAAAAATCGACCGGTTTAACAGGTTTTGGGACAAGTTTTTAATTAGAGGTTTTATAAGCTTAATCGGACCTACGAATTTCAATCACGAATCATTCACTATATTAATTTTTTTTTTTTTTAAGAATTGCTTTGTCGACGATTTTGCGTAAGATCATATATTCTTGAGTTGTCTCTAAATAGTATTAGTTACTAAAAAATTGATGGTGCAACTAAAGATTTATATATCTTGTACTCGAAAAAACATTTGTTCCTTACTAAAATTTGTGTATTTGTTGAGCTTAGTACCTAATTATTGGTTTGTGTTTGGAAACAATGACCATTTGCCAGTTTGGACTTCGGCACAGGATTTTGAGAAAAAATGTATTTGGAAATAATGATTTTTAAAGAATGTGATTTTAAAAATAAAGAAATATTTTGAATTCACATGTAATTTTTTAATGAATACTAGTTTATTGCCCGTGCAATGCACGGGCTATGTTATTTTTGAGGTAATATTAGCGTGCTGAATTTGCCAATAATAGGTGAATGATAAATACTGTAACTGAAACTTTAGGGAAAAAAAATACAAAAATTAAATAAAAATTGAACTATACAAAATTTATAAAAGGAATAAAAAAATATCGTATTCGAAGATAGCACAGTTCAATTGATCTTGCAAGTTAGAAATAAATTGGAAATAAATTAAATATTGATATAATCAGGAATGACTAAAAATATGACAAATAAAAGAAACCGTAATAATAAAAATTAAAAATCAAAGTATATGAAGTAAATTGAAGTTGACACATTTTTTTACTGAATTGACGAGTGGTGTTCACCGATAGGGATCGGGGACATTGCCCTCGAAGGGGATTGATTTGACGGGGATCGATCTGACCAGTCAGGTCGCGGGGGTCGAGGGGGCAGCGCCCCTCGTGGGGGCTCGGGGGCGTCTTTTGATTTTTATGTATGTATTGCATTGAATATTTTCTAATTTTTCTGAATTAAATTACTAATAAATGAAATCTTGATTCTACGTATTTATAGAATGAAGTCGAAATGAATTCTAAATTTTTGTGTGCGTGGTAAAGAGTTTATACTTTTTTGTTAAAGACACACCATTCTATTAAATTTAAAAAAAGTAATTTTTTTTTTTTAATTTCTTCTTTTTATTGTCTTTCCTAGTCAATTTTTCAACGATTTTTTTATCTGCATGAATCTAGGTAGGATTTTATGTAAGTATTAGTAATTGTTGTAATTTAAGTAGTTAAGTTGACCTAATATGCTTCAAAATTTATTGTGAAACATAGAGAAATATTAAATCTACACAAACAAAATTAACTATACCTAACTACTTACGAAAATCTTAATCATGGAACACAATTGTATTTATTTAATGAAATACTAAACATGCAAAATAATAATAATAGAAACTAAAATAATTTTTTACATATAAATACTTACAGTAAACAGCGATAAAGACTTACAGGAAACAGCAATGAAGGTTAAGAAATTCTCGATGATGGAACAAATTTTTCTTCATTAGTTCTCCCATATAAATAGACTAATCTCTTCAGTCGACTACAAAAATATCTTTTCAATCGGTTTGCATGTTTATTTTTTGTTTGCTTCTCCAATACGTGATACCAGCCGACTACAAAAATATCTTTTCAGTCGGTTTGCATGTTTATTCTTGGTTTGCTTCTCCAATACGTGATTATTTATAAAATATCAACTGCAATTGACGGTTTGCACTAAGTCGGTTTACAGGTTTATTTTATTTTTTATAAATATATACTTTGTTTGTTTTTTTTCCCTTCCCTAAAGTCAACACTTGTAGACGTTTATATTAGTAGGGAGGATATATAACTGTGTTAACAGGTGGGATAAAATGGGCAATGAAAATGCTTCAGAAATGAATAGTGCACGGCGGATAAAGCAGTCAACAATTGAGGCAAGTAATAAGTCTATATGACCCTTTTGTTTTGAGGTGCAGTGTTTATAAAGTGGGGGAAAACGTGTTAATTGGTGAGGATAAAATGGGCAACGAAAATGCTTCACAAATGAATAGTGAATGGGAGATTGGCTCTTTTATATTAAGTAGGGATTAATTAATTAGTAAAGATATATATATATATATATATATATATATATGAACAGTAACCGACATGTCAAAACTCAAATGAACAGTAACCGACATGTCAAGACTAAATCACCTAAAAAGAAAAGAAAAAATAACATGCCAATTGATACGTGTGAATAAATTAATTGAAGTGGGCCTCTATTTGATTAAAGTTGAATTTGAAGTCAAATAAAAAGGGAAGCAAGACAGGATTTCAGTCATCATTAACTAAGGACATAACAGTACATAACCATTTAAAATATGGAAGGTATGGCAATGTTATATAACCAGTTAAAAAAACAAGATAAAATGTAAAAGGTAGGGCACGGAATGAACCGTAGATTTCAGATTCTCTCTCTTAAAGGAAGTAGGATATGGTTAAATATAAGAAACAAAAAAATCATTTTTTTTTAACAATTGCCAAATACTCCCTATAGCTCAGTGATAGAAACCAGTTCCAAATGGCTGCTTCAATCTTCCTGAAATTCATGAGAAGCCAGAATCTATATGCCACAAAATTGATCCCCCATCCTCCATTACCACTACCAATACCATATTTGCTTGCCCAATTCCTCCCTCGAACCACTATATTAGCTGATCAAACCCCACTTTACTGTCAAAGGAAAATAGCGGATTCAAGAGTGGATCCTCCCATATCTTCACAATTCTACCCGAGCTTTTCTTTTGGGTTTTTTCTGCACCCAGTTTCTTCTTCAGTCGGGTCAATTCGATCTGAACCCTATGACGAAACCGTTGCTGGGAGTTCTCGCACTATCTGGGCTGATAGTGTGAAGAAGAAGAGGAAAAGGAAGATGAACAGGCACAAGTTGAGGAAGCTAAGGAAGTCTCTCAAGAACAAAACGTAGTTTCACTATTTCTGCATTTGCTTTAAACTTTAATCATATGGTGGGTTAGTGGTGTTTCTTTTTTGCGGATAGGCGGATGGCATTGAACTCAGCTTATTTTGGTTGCATTATGGATAATTTTATCAGCATTTTGTTGTTGAACATTTTGCTTATGCTTTACATCAATTGTTGAGAAATATATTTCGTGGTCAAGTAATTATAAGTATAACGAAAGCTATGTGACTGAAAATGATCTAGAGTTCATATTCTATAAAGCTGATTTGAGTTAGAAAATATGTGCTGATGGTAGTACAAATTGTTTGACTAAAGTGATTTAGATGGATTCAGTTATAGTATACTCAAAGGTTTGTTTCTGTTTGCCATTTGGTTCGACAAACTTGTTCAGCATTGCACAGCATACATGTGGACAAACTTTTCGAAATAGAACAGAACAAATCATTAGATATATGAACGTTTTGATGTGTATTGATTTCTTGGCATTGCACATTCCCTAAACAAGCTTCTATATATTTCCTCAAACTGGTGATGAAAGATAACTCGCATACTCACACACACGCGCATCGAAGCTTTGAGTGGTACTAGTTGTACAGAAGAAGAAAATTCAGCACAAGATACTCGAGAAGGAAGCATAAATGCTATTGATTTTGTTTATGTAAATTTCATAAGAATTGAGCAGAACCTCCCACGAGAAAACTTGGGAGTGTGCTCACTGTATTCAACTATTGCTGAAGGTGGAAGATGACCAATGCAGATCTCATGCACCGTCGAGAAAAGAGGGAACAGCTCTAACCATCCCCGGTGGCTTAAAACCTCATAAACCTCTTTTGCCGTTGAGACACCCTTTCAAAAGTTTCAAGATGAGGTTAGATAAATCGGGCCAACTAACTTATTGGGAAAGAAATTGCTCTGAATATGAATTTTATGTTCTAGTTAATGTGTTATCTACCTGTAATTTCTGGCCCTGTAACATCTCTGCTTCGAGCTCATCGAAAGACCTGTATGAAGAAGTTGAACAAGGATTAACGAGCAGTTCTGCACTAACATTATTGCCTAGTAATTAGATCTCTCGTTTAGAACACACCTTTTCCCGCCATTTCTAGCAAAAGCCTCGGCACATTTCCTGTTTCTTCCCCCCACTGAAATCAGAACACATCACAACTTTCATACATCTACCTAATACTGATGAAAAATTAGGAATTCACCAAAAGGACAGTAGTGCATGTTTGGTATGATCATTGAACAAGATTGGACGAAGCTTCTTTTTGCTACTTGAATACCATCTAGTGCTATCTAATTATCCCTACGAAATATGTCACAGAGGCAAAAATACTCCTACTTACAGCAAGTTGTTATTAGATCTTCTATACCGCAGCTCTCAAAATAAGTAGTATCTTTGACAGAATGGAAAAGGAGCTTGGAAAAGGCCTTCATTTCCCTCAGACCAATTCGCATAATTGCAGCCTGGTAAATCATACATGACCAACAATCAACTTCTCCAATGTGTTGATACTATTGCAGTAAGTTAAACTTAAAAACTTCATTTGGCTTTACCTTAGTGTTATTTCCCATCTCCAACCCATCCACGAATCCTGTTCCATCAGTCGAACAATAAGACATTACTGAAGACATTACAACTTGACAAAAGGCAAAGTGATGACACAGCAGAACAAGTTAGTACAGACCTGCTGCAATAGCCACAACATTTTTCAGCGTTCCGCATAGTTCAACTCCTTCCACATCTTGGACCTATTTTTATTTATTTGGAGTGAGAAGAAATGCCAACAATGGCTTATAAGTTGTTGGAAGTTGAGTAAAATGCATATTATCACTCACAGCTGAGACCATGAAGTATGAAGTGTTGAATAGATGAACCCATTTTTCTGCAATCTCTTTATGTTTTCTGTATCCAACAGTTGCCTCACTGAATTTCTCGACTGCAATCTGCAAAAGCAGCGGTCTACTTCTTACACAAATCATTTTAAAATATATTCTGAATTGAGAAATATTTTCTTATACAGAGTATAATAAAGAAAAAGAGAAGATGAATAACCTCATTGGCAATATTTGCCCCCATCAGAACGCAACAATTAATTCCAAGCTGTTCAGAAATGAGGGTAGAGATCATGCATGGACCTTCCTTCTTAACTTCCATTCCTTTAATCAGAGAAATTGCTTCAGCATCTTCCCTTATCTTCCCAACAAGCTTTCTGCATATGCCCTCCATGAATTGATGTGGTGTTACAAATACCAACATGTTTGCATCCCTCACTGCCCAAATTCCCCATTATAAATTATCAGATGAACTTCACGTTTAAGATTAAATTAAAATAAATTTGCCCCCCTTTATCTTCTTAAACTTTCAAGTGAGGTAGTTAAACACGGTGACATTTAGGCAAATGACGTGATTTTAGGTCTCAGCGCTACTAAATTTGTATATGAGTGAGGCAAAATGAACCTAACATGCATGTGAAAGGGCATTGAATCATGCGAGGATGTTTGTTTGTGCTTAGAATTTACTTTTTAACAGTTCACGACTTGGTTTCTACCAACTTGCCACGACTTTCTTGTACAATCTTGGGAATTGCAAATACCTGCATTTTCAAGGTCAGGGTCTGCAACAACATTTTCACCAAGCTTTATTCCTGGAAGATATTTAACATTCTCCTATGGAAGAAGACATTTATAACAGAAAAATTGCAACAATTAATACGAGAACGAAAGAACAGAAAAATAACAACACGCAACATTGAGAATTAAAAAATTTACATTGGTTTGATTGATGACTTCTGAGAGTTTTTCTCCCGTAGGCCGTAGGCAGTGTCTCCTCAAACACCCACATCCTCACTTCATCTGTGTATAAAAATTTCAGTTCAAACATTTAAATGCTTTATCAATAAGACAGGCTTGAGACTCGAGCGCCATAATGAACAGAGAGTACGAAAACATGCAAAGTTAACACCCTCAATGTGAGAATTATGTTCAGGCGATCAACGAAGGAAAAGAATAAAAGATTTTCTGATACCTTTCTTTTTCACAAAAGGGCAGTCCTTCACATAATAGGAATATAGATAAAGAAAAGATGCAAACCATGAAAAGAGCTTAGCTTCCGGGTGTTGGAGGCAATGAGTTTAGCGGCAACACTGCCCCAATTGCCACTGCCCACAACCGTGACTTTCGATTTGATGGGCGGCACTTCATTTTCAACTCTGGTGGTATTCTCCGCCTCCACCGGTGGCTGCTGAGATTCTACTGTTGGGGTCATGAAGAAGACAAAAAAAGGAAGAAAAAATTGGAGCAGATTGCAGAAGAAAAATGAAGCAGTGGAGAAGAGGAATATTAGGAGTAAATGAGGAACGGAATCAAATGGAAGGGAAAATGTAAATTTGGGCGGAGAAGCCAGACACGTATCGTCAGTATCAATGTCTGTAATGCTAAATCTGGCGATCTACTCTATACCCACAACGTTTGACAAAAACAAAGAAACATTCCTTTCAAAAAGATTCGTTTACACTCCCATTCATATTGTTCCCTTCTATTTCGGTTTACGAGCCCACACAAAATAAAATTTGGTCCATCTTAGTCTGAGTTATCCTCGATTAGGATTAAGTAAGTTTAGTACGTTAGATTTAATAGTATTGAAAAAGAGACAACTCAAGTGATAACATCGCTCATTTCATCTAATAATCCAAATGGACGGCTATTAATTCTGTTATTGACATTTATATTTAAAATTTGATCTCTGTTCATTTTCTATGTGTTGACCTCAATTACAACAAAGCATGTTTACTAATTACTAGGTTAAATTTAACAATTGGAAATAAAGATAAAATTTGTCGATTGTCATTTTCTTATGAGTGTATAATATAATCGGTCACAAATTAATTAAACTAAGTAATTGTGCTATTGAAATTTAAAGTTCTTCGTTCTAGCGTTTCTCTTACCAACCGCTTCTTTAATTTTTTTAGACAAATGGAACCTAAATTTATAGCGGCATTAAATGGCACCAAACTACAAACAAATTGTAGGTTGTGCCTTGTGACTTTCTCAATCAAAGCCAGCCAACAAAATTATACAGTTTGTTCGAGCCTCATTTTTTGTTTAAAATACATTTTGAAATAGTCTTTTGATAGAAAATGTGTGGTTAAAAAATATAATAAATTAATTTTTCGTATAATACTATTTTATTGAAGAATGTGGTTAAAAATAAGAGAAAGAAAAGTTTATTTTGAAAATAATGAAAACTAAACAAGGGTATCGCACGGTCAACCAGGTACCTTAGGATTCTGACTTATTTGTCAAAGCTTCTATTTTTACTCCTGCTTCTCGTAAAAAAATTCTTGAGAAATCTACTTTAGGTTAGATTACTCAAAAAAAATACTTTCAAAAATTTATTCAAATATGCAAAAAAATAATTTCAAAAATAACATTTGACTTTAGCTCTTTTTCTGGAAAAGTATAAATACAGTACATATATTAGCTGTTAATCAAGCCCAGTTCCACTAAGAATTTGCAGCAAAACCAAAAATAACGGACTTGGCAACACTTTTGCACCCAAAAATATGGAATTTTTTCTCCTTTATTTCTCCACAGAAGCATTATACAAAATTTTGTATACAATCAATGGCTAAACTCATAAGGGGGTGTCTCTTATTTGGATTAAACTCATAATTCTACGCTAGCCACATGGTCCTGTCAGTCCAAATACAATTACAGATAATAGTACCTATAACTACAATCCAAGCCACAAGCTTGTTCCGGTTCCATGATAAAAACAATAAAAAGAAAATCTTCAGAATGTAATTTTCAGGGAAATCAACGTGTTCCTTCAATATCCAAAAATGGTAAGATGCCAGATGATATAGTCAACTGATTATGCAATACGCACATCAGTTCAAGAGCCTAAATATAAAATAAAAATTTCCGTAGGTATTTTTCTCTCAAGAGTTGAGTAAATCACAATGTTTGGAAAGGGGGGAGCAACGCTGGACGGCTAACAATGCTGTATTTCAAGGAGCTCTATCAAAGGGTTTAGTATCATTGTAACAAACATCCCAAACAGCTTCCATAGCATCCTTCGCAGCCGATTCTGAGCAGTATGGGTTGGCAGTTACGGATTTCATCACTCTTCGCCTCACACAGTCCTTCAAGCATTAGTATAGAAAAAGAATGTTCAGATATCAAGAAGTTTCTATTAGAGTACGCATACAAATATAACATAATACAGAAGTAAGTTAGCAATGGTTAAAAATGAAATAGAAAAAGCTCAGCCTATTTATTCTTGAGGGTCATGCTCCAACTTCTAATCAAGAGTCGGAAATCCCATTCAAAAACGTATTTTAATTTTTTGGTCTCACTCTTTTGTCCCCCACTATTATATAAGACCTAGACATAACACAAGAAAAATTGCCTTTGCTTTTTGTAAAAAAAAAAAAACAAAGATGAGATGGTAACATACACAAAATTAAGAGGATGTCTGAATTGGAACATAAATGTCCAAGAGACAACACATATCGCTATAGTAACAAAGATTGTTGTCTGTTGTGAGCATAGAAGTGACAAGAATGCGATAGAGGTTGCATTTAAAGGTAACTCTGTCCACCTGAGTATCATAAAACTCATCCAATCATGACCCAATGTTGCATATTAATACTGCCTTGCATGACTTAGACTATATGCACATCCAAACGTTAAATGGATCCTATGAATGTGGGGGGCAGAATTCTATTACCATAGGGTCTAATGACTGACATGGACCAGTGAACCTTCTATAGAATACCTTGGTCATACAAAACATTACATCACAATTTTAATTAACGGGACAAATATAAATCAACCTTACAGCCACTCACATTTCTCCATCTGCACAGGATGCACAGTAAGATTAAAGATTATTTTAGGAATTACAGCATCTTTTCCTCTCAATATCATACTATGCACAAGTACACTCGATATCAATTTACAGGTTGCATTAGATAAACTTTTAAGAGTAAATTTCACCTACAAGTGATTCAAAGCAAATCAGAAGTCAAATAGAACTATACATCTGATCTGTGTTCATCAAAATAGTTCACAAGTTACCCTAACATAAATAGGTAGAAGACAAATGACAGCCTTAGTTTTCAAATAGTTTGTAAGTGTTAGTTTTAAATTCACAGAGACTGATAAATCATTGAAAGAAAAATGAATTACCAATAACAATATCACGTGTTTCTAGAAACTCATATGTATGTTTATGTGATGTGCATAAAGGGAGAAATGTCAGTTTAAAACTCATAAATAATGGAAGAGCCTTGAAGTTAACTGCAATGTGCAATGACAATTTACTTTTGTAAATTCACACGAGTCCTTGAAATTCTAATAAAACTAAACTTGAAAAAGTTCACATAGAAAACTACTAAAAACATTATTTATCTACCTTTGTTTACCCTCGATAAATTTGTTTTTTCGTTTTTCTCCATTTGCAATCACCATTGAAGAATTTCAAAAGACTCCATGTTAATGCATTTGGTTTTATAAATGTCAGATATAACAGGAAACATCACGCAAACTATGCAGAATTCTGATGGAAGAAAGCTCACTTGTTCATGACCTCGTATCTTCACAAAACCGCGCAGTAATTCCCTTTTATAATGGCAATCACCACTAAGATGGCCAGCTCGAATCTAATTTCAGAAAAAAATATTAAATAATACATCAACCAGTAAGAAATAGAACTCCAATATGAAACTTAGCAAAAAAGAATCACATAATGAATGAAACTTCTTAACCTCACTGCAAGCATGATGAGCACAATCAGACCAGTCTAAATTCGCAGCACGACATTCATCATATGCATGAATGAGTTCATGAATCACAACTTGGTTCACCTCATCTTGAATTTTCAAGTGATTACTGCACACTACTATCTGTAAAAAAATACAAATTTAATAAACCAAGAAAAGGTTGGCTACAGTTTTAAAACAAAATCTTAAACATTTAACAAAAAATCATAAATAAAATTGGAAGTAATCACTTATCACCACTATCTATAATACAGCAAAATCCTAAAATTGATTTCACCGATAAATACATTTTGGGAAACGTTCCCATAAATCGAAAAAATTATCATCAATCAGTTGAAATGTTCGGATCTTGTAACGAGTAGAAAATCAGTGGATAATCACTTAATTACCCCTTCACCGCGAACATAGCCGCCACTGACTTTCTTATCACAATGAACTGCCTTGATGAAATTGCCTCCAATATTACATCCAGATTTCTCCAGGTGCTCCTTCAGAAATTTAACCATTGGAGCTGCAATATATAAAGATACACAGATGTTTAAATATAAGGTTTAGAAAACCCTAAACCCTTAGCTGATAGAGATGGTAAAGATTCGTGAAAAATAAAAAAGAACAATACTTCTAAGGCTCCTTTGAATCATGGTATCGCATTCGTCTACTGTCATACCGCCGTTGACGGAGGAGAACGGCGTCGAACCGGGCTCATTCGCCATCTGTGTTGGGTCTCTTTTGGTAGACCCGGAAGAGATAAAAATGTCACCCGAATCCCGATACTTTTTACAAAAATGTCAACAGCCCAATAATCAGGCCAACACTAAAAACCAGCCCAATTAAGGGAGAATTACACCACACACCCAGGGGCAAAATTCACTACCCAATCCCCACACACAAATCTCGCCAAAATTTTTTCTCTTAAATTGAATCCTTACAATTCTCCTAAATCAAATCTTCTTCGACCTCTTTCAACTTTTAATCCATTCCAAAAGTGATTTTGAAATTCATACCAGAAAGAAGCATGAAACTTGAGGTTGATAGCATCATAAGAGAAGAAGGCAGAACCAGAGTCATATTTTGAAATCTTAACCAATCCAGCCAGGGTGTTTCCTGCTCAAGAAAAATTAAAAAAATTCCTTCAAGAAAGCAAATATTTAAAGGTCACTGATCTCACATTGATTATCTTAATATACCCTATTAACATGGAAACATAACATCAAATAGCTTACCATCCTTAAACCACCCAAGCCCCAAAATAAAAACAGAAAAGGACAATAAACAAGCGATAACCATAAGACATTACAAGCAAAAAATAAATGTAACGTCCAGAAATACACGACAACATGAGAAACTTCAGATTAAGAATACGTAATTAGTAATTACTGACCTCAAAACTTCAATTTCCTCATAAATGTTAGAGAGAGAGAGAGGGGAATCGACCAAAGAGTAGAGGGGAAGTGAGGAATAGAAATTACAAATTAGAGGTTTGGGTTTGAATTCAATTGATTGATTCCGTGAATTGACTCTTCAATAATTTTTTTTTAGGGAACAATATTTTGTATTTATTTGGTACCATTTCAAAAATACAAAAACAAGTCCAAATTTTACAGATTTTTTAATTTTTTATTTATGAAATAATGAATTATTAAATTAATTTATAATTAAATAATAAATTATTAAATTAATTTATTATTAAATATTTAATTTTAATATAATATAATTACCCCCACCCCACCCTCTACCACCCCTACCCCTACCGCTCCAAGAGACTATTCCGGCTATCGTTCCGGTCACAACAGATCTTCGGCAACGGTTCAGACGACTGCTTCAATTTCGACGACTATTTCGATGACTGTTCTGCCGCCACTTTATTCCGGCGACTGCTCCGATTCCGACAAGTGTTCCAACTCTGGCGAAAATTTTTAGGTCACAATTCAAAATTTTCATAGGTCACAATTTGTTTATCGATCACAACTTAAAATTTAAAATTCACAATTTGTTTGTCGATCACAAATCTCAAAATTTATAAGTCACAATACTTATTTACGGTCACAAACATCACATTAATTGACACGTAAATTATATTTAGGTCACAATTTATCAAATTATTGGTCACAAATTAATAATTTTTAGATCACAAATCATGTGTTGGTCACATTTTATCTAATTCATTGGTCACATATCGTTTATTGATCACCAACCGACCAAATTAGTGGTCACAAACAACAAAATTATTTGTGACCACTACCAAAATCATTTGTGATCACCGCCTCCACCAGCGGTATCATCCCCAACACCACTATCACCACCCCAAACCCCCCATCGACACATGCACAGCCAAAGCAAACACACAAATCACACACAGAACACACAACCACCGCTGTCACCAACTTCAGATCAACACTTCGCAGCGCACAAATAACCAAATAATAAGTCACATGTAACCACCGCCATAGCACCACAACCACCAATCTCACTAGTACCGCCAACATCACCCCTGCCGTGCCACCACACATCACAACCACCACCACCACCTAATTACAAACACCACCAGAGTTTGCTAACCACCACCACCAAGCTGAAATCAAAATCAAGGCCGACAGAAATTAAATATGAGCAACGGAGAAAAACTATATCCACGTCGTCGCGACTACAGTCATCAAGAAGCGCGCACGACGACTAGAGCATGGTGGAGAGAGAGATCCAGATCTGTTGAAGAGAGGAATAGGGAGACGGAGAGAGAGAAATTCAGATTCGACCTCACGAGAGGGTGTCGACAATTTCGTTGAGAGGGAGATGCAAATGCAGATCTAGATCTGGCGGAGAAGAAGCAACGAGAAGAAAAAGAAATGGTAGAGTCGTCGTCCCTTTCACCAACAGTCGCCGTCGTGAGGTGGATTCGCCATCGTCGTCGCCATAGTGAGGAAGAAACGGTTGGGTAGTGAATGCGGTGGTGGTGGGAGGAGGTGGCGATGTGGAGAGAGGTGAGAGAAATGGAGGCGGTGCATGGTGGGAGGAGAGAGGGTGGAGGGGAAGAATTGGTTCAAATGATTTAGAGTTTGGTTGAGTCAAATTATTTTATTGTATATAGTTATAAAAATAAAAATAAAAAATATTTTTAAATTAATAATTAAAACCTGATTTTTGAAATGTTAAACTTGTGACCTTATTTGTGAAATTGAAAATCTAATTCTAGGCGTATATGTAATTTCCTCTTTTTGTTATGGACATGGGTTGACCATATTAGTTAGTGGGCTAAACCCAAAAAAAAGGGAGTACTGGATTTGGGCTTGGGCGAGGACGGGCTGTAGTCTTGGCTAGCCCATGCCTAGATCCGCCCTAGTGCTAGTGAAATCAGCATCTTCAGGATTTGTGCTGTTAAGAGTCTACTTGGAGTTTTTTTTTTCACCAGTTTTGAGCGACATCGTTGGAAAAATTAGTGCTTCTTAGTTTTTTTTTTATAGAATCGTTTAGTATATTTTTGTGCACTTTTCTGGATCCATCAAATCGACGTGTTTTGATTGTTTCTCGTATTCTCTTCTAATTTTACCATTTAATAATTGTTTTCAATCAACATATTTTCTTCAAAATTAAATTGTCTATGTGTTTGATGCACATTAAAATGGAAAGAATACATTTTTTTTGTGATGTGATGGTGAATATGTGGTTGAAAAGAATGAAAAGTTATTGATGTGATGAAAAATATTATTTTATTGAAAAATGTGTGATGAAAAATATTATTTTATGTTAATATTTAACTTTATTGAATTTGTTAAGTTAAATATTAACTTATATGTCAAAATAAAAATGATTTATAATTAAAATATCACTTATGAGTAAAAAATTCATATAAAAAAATTAATAAGGGATATATGTAATTTTATTCTTTGAAAAAAAATTTCATAATCAGTGGATAATAAACTTTCAAACATAGATTGGACAATTTTAAAAATCGCTACTAAAGCCTCAAAATCAATACTTTAAAAAATACTCATAATCGGTATGACAAAACTCCAAAGCAAGCCCTGAAAGATCTTCATCCTAACAAACTAGAAGTATTGTCGCTTACTGATACACCCTCACCGGCAGCATCAAATCCCAGTGGATAACCTACTAGACAGAGTTCCACCTCTGCGATTGCGGTTGATGAGGATCTTGCGCGGAATACATTAAAAGTTATTAAAACACTGTCAAAATCACTCGAGAACTGCCAACAAGAACGTATATGAAAAACTAACATTTTAGTTTGCAAATATATAGTTGCACCCTATAGTTATACATATCCTTATTTTCTTGGCTTCGACAATGTTATAAACTTAAAAGGATGCTATAGTACTCAAATAAAATTAAACTAACATTATGTCTTCCAAATATTGACAAAAATCATAGCAAATAAAAATCAGTTCATGGGCAATCATTGAATACTAATTAAGCTTTTTCTCCTATTTTCCTGCTTCTAATTGCTATGGATTAAGCCAAATGTACATAGGCTTGGTTCATAGACCTCTTACCGACTCTCACACGAGGTGGGTCCCGATGCGGGATCCACCTGATTAAAAATTGGTTTAAATTTTTTCTCGTCCCCCCTTTGTGTGTGATCCGTGGGGCTTATGTGAAGCCCCACTTCTGTAAGTGTAACTTCATCCAATTACTAGATATAGTACTATGCATTGTTTAACGTGACCATCGAGTTTCGTCACATAGACATCACATGATTCTTATGACATGTTGTTCGTTGCCTTGCGCCAATATAGGACTCATTGTGTGTTGACATGCATTAGATCGTGGCACAATGTAGTGCAAGTCTATTTGATTATTAAAAAAAAAAAAAAAGAATAACATCTTGCTATGTTCATTAGACACATAAATATATACATTCAATTGATCTCTATGATGTTAGTTTCTCGACTAGTTCTTGTGTAATATACACGTGTGCTACATTATGAATTTCAACATAATTTATAGTTTTCATCAACAGAGGCCAATCTTATAATGCACCTCGTGCAATGTTCATTTAAGATGTAACATTATTTATTCACATGATTTCATTTTATCCGTCTTCCACGACACGCTATATAACAACTGTGACATTAGGAATTGCACCATAATGTTTTCACTGTGTCAATGTTCGTTGATTATGTATAATCACTTTCTTTTCAATTCTACGTTTTCATCCATATCTCCCCCCAAGTATGTGTGTAAAATATTTGAATGTGTATAGTCGATGTTCTTGCTCTTGTTATCACACTATACAACTTTTCCCGCACCAAATAACGATTTGGATGGACACTTGGAGATAAAATATGTCTGACATTAAATGTATGTATTTTGCAATTTTGTGTTATAATTTCATATGAAAATTTGAATTAGTTTACGTTATGGGAATGTAATTCATTATGCGTAGTTTATAGTTTTTATTTTAATGTAAGTTACAAAACGATTTTTGGAGTAATTAAGGGAACAACTATTTATGATATTATTACTAATTTTATATATATAATCCAAGATATAGTATATACAAAATATTTTATTTTATCCCATGGCATATGTGATTCACCCCCCCCCCCCACCCCCCCAACAAACACACAAACACCCCCCCAAAAAAAAAAGGAATGAAGGAAAAAAGCCTTCCAACCCAAGAAAAACTGAGAGTTTTCGACCCAGGAATTTCCAAGAATGGCGAGTTTCAAAATGGACCAATGATTTTCCACCAAAATAGTTAAGCGGTTTAAACTGGAAGAAAACTATCCACACATCTACCGGCTATTTCCGCCATCACTGCCCTCCTCCACCCTATAAAAACCTCCCGCCACCGTACTATTTTCTTCATTCTTGAGCTGTGCAGTTTTTCTCTAAATATATAGAGAACTGCTGCAATCTACGGAATCAAAATAACAAACAAAATAAAGCCTTCAGCAATATAATTTTCAAAAAAATAATAATTATAATCTTTAACTCACCAGAAAGAATGTCACGCCAGGTGGTTGCTCTTGCTCTTCTCTTCGTCGCCATCGCAGGGGTTGTCGCCGCCCAGTCACCTAGCAGCGCTCCATCATCCTCCCCAGCTGCGGCTCCATCAAAGTCCGCCTCCACCCCCGCCGCCACCCCAAAGGCATCTCCTATCTCAACCCCTGTGCCATCACCCAAGGCCTCCAGCCCCGCTGCCAGTCCCAGCACCGCAGGAACACCCGAGAGCTCTCCTGCTCCTGAGTCTCCGGCAGATTCCCCTACTGATGAGCCATCATCTCCACCTGCTCCGGCCAGTGAGGCCGGCTCACCCGTCCCAACTGCTGAAGGACCAGACGCCATCGCACCCGCTCCTGAGGCTGACCATGCCAATGGCGCCACCAGCTTCAAGGTCTCCGCCATCATCGGTGCTGCTGCTGTCGCCGGATTCTTCTTCTAAGCTGTTAAATTATTTCTTTGTTTTTTCGTTTGTTTGTTCAGAATTCCTTTATTATTTTGTATGCAATGTGATAGAAATAACGTAACCATCCTCGAGAGGAATCTCATGTTAAAGTGGTTTCTCATAATTCTTTGATTATCAGTACAATATACATTTCGGAGGCCACCTCAACGCAATCATTAAAAAGAATTTTTTGGAAAAAATAAGTTCCGTAATAATAATTATGGATGATATCTGATTAAAAAGTAAAAAAATATTTTGATTTTAGATGCAAAATATTTTATTGTGAGAATGCGTGATTAAAATGAATTTGAAAAATGTTTTAATGATTGACAAATAGGAGCTTATTTTATGTTTACACTCAATAGTGAGCAAAAGAGAGCCTTGTGTTATTCGCACTATCATACTCCTCAAATCATGCAGCGATAGCTTCGGACGATCTATTAAGTTGAAATTCTGAATATAATTTTCCTACCAAGTTGCTCATATTATTATTTTTTTAAAAAAAAAATTGATCTCTATAAAATAATACACTTAAAAATTCAAAATAGTTCGAGCCTAATAATTGGCTCAATCCACAATTAGGCGAAAGGATTAACTTAAACTAGCTATTTTAAGAGGGTTGTCAGATCACGACAAATAAGTTAGAAATCTCGAAAACTTCGATGGCGACTCTTCGTCGAGTTTATACCCTCTTAGACAATCTGTTTTGGCGGAGGAAGATAAACTCTTTAGGGCTAGAATGAGATGGAAAAATGGACACAATGCCTTTATATTCATATGTCCTTTTTTCATATTTTTCTTTTTTGACATTCCTATAAGGCTTTATTTGGTCAATTAAGTTGAATAATTATGAAGTTTAACATCTAATCACTGGTGAATCAAGGAAGACGAGCAGAATTTATCGCTAGTCAACGCTTGTGCCCTACTTTAATTAAGAAAATAGTATTATAGTTAACACTGCAAAATTCTTCAAAGCAGCAGCATATACGGTGAACTTCCTTTTGTTTCTATAAAAATATCACTATAATTAAAAGTAAGGTCTAAATGCTGATAATTAGTTCCAAATACAGCATTTATTTAACTAACAGCGGAGCCCCTCCTGCAGCTAAGTGCCCCCACATTAGTGGTAATAGAAGCCACCAGGGAAGATGGTTTAGCGCCTAAACGCGATGCTTGGGCATAGATGGATGATGAGGCAATGGTCCCCTTGTCCCTCCAAGTCTCCATTCACTTCTCGGAGCATCCTTGTGCTTTGTTACCTGCGCATGTTAAGGGTCAAATCCCAAGTTAAAACATTACCATCCATGGTTTTAGACAATAATATTGTTATGAATTGATCACAAAATAATGACAATAACAAAATAAACAAAACAAATAGAAACGTCAATATTTATGTGGAAATAATGATAATAACGAAATAAACAAAACAAATAGAAACGTCAATATTTATGTGGAAACCCAAGATGGGGAAAAACTATAAGAAGAATAGGATAATTTCACTATAATCAATAATGAATGTGTTTACAATATCAAGAAGAAAATACAAAATTTGGAAAAATCGGGATAAACTCGTCACGGTGGCTCCCCAACGAAGGCGCCGTGCGCCGAGCTTGCTACTTTTCTTTTTATAGCGCCCACTTTCGATAATTTTGTCTCCAAAGTATTTTTCTTCATCTCAAAATTCTTTTTCAAAACAAACTCCCAATTTTTGATAAAATTTGATTTCCATTAATTAGAACTCTTATAACCAAGCCTACTTAGACTTCTTCTATTCAACAAAACACCAAATTACATGGAATTTGAGTCACGCCACAATAAATCTCCATCTTAAAATAAATTCCAACACAAGTAATTCAAAATATATCTCCAAATAAATGCTACTCATATTCTTCCAAACAAACCACAATGAGCTAAATCAATGACAAATGCCAATTAAATTCAAGCAATGCTCAAACTTAGTAATGAGAAGTGGTTTTGTCATCATATCAGCATGATTATCCTTGGCATCAACTTTTCTCACTACAATGTCACCACGAGCAATCACATCATGCACAAAATGATACTTCATATCAATGTTCTTAGTCATCTCATGAAACATCCGATCCTTAGTTAAGAAAGTAGCACTCTGACAAAGGCTAATCTTGTATAACAGCTTGTACAAGTGTAACTGGAATAAGATTCATGGGATTAACGTCCTCGGAGTCTATCATTACGTATATATGCGCATCTCAACCACCACTTGCATCCTTGCTGAATCCAATGGTGCAATTTGGTAAACGCTAGCGATTTTTCTCCCAGTTGGGATCGCAATGCCAACAATCATCAATAGGATTGCCAGTTCCACAAAAGAGATAGACTAGGCTCTTCCTTGATGCTCATATGCATGTCGTGCACGATAAGTTTAAGGTCATGAATTGAAGATCAGAACACGAGAGATTGAGTAAAAAGAGTGAAAAAGATTTGTGAAATAGAGATTAAAGACAAAAGATTTTCATTCTGCTGGAAGGGAAATGATGAAGTTATGGAACGAGGAGTGGAAGATTATGGTGCGGTGAGTAGTGTTATAACTTATAAAGGATCGTTTAATTTAGCTTGTAAAGTTTGATCATCGAGAATCTTGTCCCTTCAATTTTAGCATTCTTGGATTATAATTTCCCAATGGTCAAATCCAAAAATGCCCTGTTTTACTAAAGCCGAGTGAATATTCAGTTGAAATACGATAACCCTTTGACATTTTGTCAAAATTTGCAAGAGAATCTAGCTTTAGAGATCTTGGAATTGTGCTTATAGGTTTTGCTCGCTAAAGCGAGCAATCCATCGTTCGAGTGAGCAGCCCATCATGAGTTCAATTCTTGTGTGACTTTTACACGATGTGAGGAATATTTTTGGTATAATTTTGGTTTGAATATGGCCGGAGAACCCTCAATTATATAAATATTGAAGGAGAATTGTTGGGAATTGAAAACAATTCATCCATTTGTCTACATGATCCTTGTTTAGAGAATTTATTTGAAAGCTGCAAAATTTAAAATATGCGGAGAACAATAACATAAAGATTCATGTCGAAAACATGAAAAAATCGGAGAAAAATTACGGACCGTCAAGGACAGAGATATTCCACTATATTATAAACTTATACAATCCTATAGAATTTCTTGTACACGATAGAGAAGAAAAATTACTAGCCTTCAAGGACGGAGATATTCGACTACATGATAAATTCGTACAATCCTATAGAATCTCTTACAACCCCAAACCTCCAAGTAATCTCAAGAAAAATTTCTACTCTATATAAATATAATTCTGTTTAAGAGGGAGAACGCAGTCACAGTTTAATCGGACAATAAATTCCAACAATTACACCTAAACTTTGAATTGTTCAATAATCTCCAAATAGGCCTCCTCCAAATCGAATTTGCCTTTACCATAGCCTTATCTCTTCCACACTCGTGATCGTGCTACTTTTCAAAAAGATTGATAAACATTTTCTTGTAAAATCACAATCCTCGTGATAGAGAATTAGCCTATTGTCTTTTAACCAACCTTAAAGTCAAGGAGGGGCATATTGTCCAACTTTTCCAAAATACAATTGGTAAAAGTACAATATTGTCTTTGTATTTATTTTTTAATAATTTATATGGTACTTTAAAAACCATCACGTGAACCGCATGTATAAAGCACGTTCATTTAATGGCAATATTTTTAAATTACTTAACTCATATCCAACTGTAAAATTGGTGTAATGGTCCCTGACTTATGATATTCTGTACAAATAGTCCCAAACCTTTTAATCTTGGAGCCTAATATTCCTAACCGTTCATTTACTTGCAAAATTGGTCTTTTGAATAATTATCGTCTAATTTATCGTAATAATGGAAAAAGTTTGAGAGGTTGGTTAGTACGATGTATTGTTTTTCATATATTTAATATTTTTTTATTCTTCACTTATTTTATTTATTTGACTATAAGTTTTTATCAAAAAGTTAAGTTTTTATTGGTTAATTGAACGTAAGCCATTCAAAAAGGACTAATTTCACCCGCTTATTAAAACTTAGAAATGTTTGTACTAAGACGTGAAGGTGAGGACTATTTACGCAAATTCTCCTATCCAAATTGACACCAACACGATATCTCGATAACATTACAATCTGCAATTCTCAGCCAATCACCTTATCCCACGTCACTCAATTGAAGCAATACCTTATCTCATCATAGTCTTCTCTCCTCTGTCTGTGTTTCTCTCTCCTCCCAAAAAGGTCATGTCTTTCCCCCACAAAGGCTGCACTTTTTCATCACTTCTCTCGCGTTTTGTATGATTGTGCACAAGATAGTTTTGTGCATGATAATGATATAGAGAGAAAAATTCACAGATCAAAATTTTTTATTCTTCTGCAAGAAAATCGCTGATTTCAATTCTCGATGAATTCAAGGAGGTTCAAATCTCGTAAATCAAGAACCAAGGCGAAAAAACCCAAGTTCTTGAGCCTACGTCTTCAACTTTCACCGGATGAAACTAAAACACCAGAAAAATCTATCGAGATTCCCACCTCCGCCGCCGCCACGGATGCTTGCCACCAGCTAGACTTATTCCCACCACACCCTGAAAATTTAGTGGAAGAGAAGTATACTTACACACATGATCAAGACAACGTTGCTTACTTCTTCTCAGATGGGGACGGCGGAGCCACCACCACTCTTACCGGCCTCCTCGACGCCTCCACCATCACTACCTCTTCCTCCAAAAACAACAGCATCAGCATCACTAGTTTATCGCCGTCAGCTTCGCTAACGTACACCTATGGAGGACAGAACAGCAGCGAGCTTGCACGGACGGCGTTGAGGAACAGGGAGAGAGAGCCCAGTGAAGAAAAGTGGGTGTATTACTCGGAGGTTGTGGAGAGGAAGTTGAAAGAGGAGGAGGTTACTAGCGTCGCCGCCGATGTACTGTGCAAAGATCCGGCCGACAAGACACAATTGTTGTCTTTGAAGCTGGACTATGAGGATATTTTGAATGCTTGGTCCGATAAAGGTCCCCTTTACATACATGCAGAGGCTCCACAAACTGTACCTGACATTAACGATGAGTTTTTTGGCCATGAAACGTCCCATGTAAGATCTTTAACTCTTCTTTTGTATTTCAATTATTGTTTAATTCTATGAAAACTAATGACTTTTTACAAATTTGTTTTTTAATTGGGGACTAAGTCTCATAAATTACAACTTATGAGAACCTAATAAGGGAGTGTTCCACTAACATGAAATGATGAAAGTGAAGACAATTGGATGGAATGGGGATTTTATATACACCAAAAAAAAATATCCACGAAGGGAGAAATAATTCAATGAGGCAATTCTATATATAGGGGAAACAAACGGTTGAGCCACTTGTTGGCTCGGTCCATGACCATTTGGAATCACGAGTCATAGAGCGAACCGATCCCAAACTTTTTTCTCTCTCTGAACTCGTCTTGAATTAATGATATGCCTTTTTGAATTATTTTATTAATTTCTTTAAAAAAAATAAGATCAACCGTATTTGTAGACACGAGTCGAACTCAGATGTGTAAGAAATTAATCCGTGCCACCCCTTGTACAATTAGTGAGTTAGTCAAAATCCGTGCCCCCGTTTGGCACCTATTTTTTTCTCATTCTCATTCTTTTTCTCTTTCTTCATTTCAACCACACATTCTATCAATAAAATAATATTACACATAAACCTAAAAATTCTCCTTACTTTTTAACCACACATTCTTCCATCAATCACTATTCAAAAACATATTTTTCCACAAAAATGGGTGTCAAACACCTAAGCGTTAAGCTGTAAAGAAAGTTATAGGAGGAAATGACTCCAAATTCTTTATGCACATGCAATGTTTTTGCTTTGGACTGTACATCTCTAGCTAGCATAGTATTTGACTATTGGTTAAAAATGTTGACCAAGGGAAAAGTACCCTGATGGATGAAAGGGCACCAGAAGGTGGGGTGACCATTAAATTCCATATAATCAAGTTGCACTTTTTTCTTTACATTGGGACCCTCTGCCATCTGTCAACCTGACCTTTTCCTCTATTATTGATTTTATTTGGTTTATAGTTTTCCTCTTACCAGCTAGTCAATTAAATGAACCTGTTTGTTTGTGCGTACATATATGTATGTAGGGGTTCAGTTGGGGATATAATGGAGGATCATGGACAGTACCAGAAATGGCAGGAAATATCCATAGTGGTGGGATTGGAGTGAAGAAAGAAGAGGAAATGAAATTGGGGCAAAGGGAGGCCAGTGTTTTGAGGTACAAGAAGAAGAGGCAGAATCGACTCTTCGCCAAAAAAATACGTTATCAAGTAAGAAAACTTAATGCTGAAAAACGCCCTCGTGTTAAAGGCCGATTCGTCAAAAGAGATTAGAGGATCATATGTCTTGGACGACTTGGGCAATTAGCATCATATTTTTTGTTTCTTCTTTTGAAATCCACCTTTGTAAAGGTACTGTATAGAATAAAGAATTTCATTTGCTGCCGAATGGTATCAGAATTCTTTCCTAATTTCTTAAAATTAGATAAATTGCAGTATTTATCTCTAACATTGTCCTATAATGATTTGGTCTTCAATCTTTATAAATAGTAAGTTGTTTTTTAATATTTTATTACTGTAGCACAATCACTCACAACGTCTGAAACTATTCAAATTTTTAGTATGTTACGCGTTCCTCATTCGTCTAATTTATTTATATGGTTGGAATTGATGTGCAACTATAAGAAAAAGTTTGAGGATTAAGTTGCTCTTTCTCGAAGATTAGAGACACACTTCTACCTGTAAACAACAAATTAAGGACCAAAATGCATTATTAGTGTTTGGTGGTTTAGATTAGTAAAAGGAGTGAATAGTGGATAGTTGTATCTTAATGTTGTGCCATGGGAGCGTAGCACAATATATAAGAGTGTCCGTAATGAATACATGGAAGTCCTTTATTGGGGGTCGCTTGTGTAAGTGTTATGCTCTAGGTCCAATCAACTTTGGACATAAACAGTTTGAATATATATATATAATCAATGCACATGTATGGCAATATCTATTATTTAATTGAATTAATATTCTAATAAATTAAATAATAGAATCCGTAGATTCAAGTCTTGTTGATTTGTTAATCACAAGGAGTTGTGATTGTGAAATACAAATTACATATGACTGAATCTTAAATCGTCCGTGGTAGAAGTAATAACGAGATACGGATATCGTTATTACGGATAGACTATCGCATGTGGCATTCTTACTTGTGAAGTAAGTAGCTGATCTCACAAGCTAAAGTGTGGTGACACTTGAATGAACACGTGAATGTTTTGTTATAAAACAAAACATTGGAGACCCGCTGAGAGATTCCACATGGATAACTATCTGAGTGTTAGTGGTTAATCTCTAATGTTCGGTAGTGGAATTGGTCCTTTGACTTGAGGTCGTCATGGTACCTTATATGAGGACAGTCATACTTTGGTGGTATTGGATGTTGCTCTGTCAAGGGTCGCTAATACAACATCGTTCGGGTATGTCAAGAATCATATGAAGGTTGTGAATGACCAATAGAGGATTCGTCACTCTTAGATAGTAAGAGATTATGATCTACATTTTATCCAATTAAGTTGATAATGAAATCCTTGGCTAAGGTGAACTCATAAGTCGGAAAAGAGTTTTCGACGTACATAGACTTAACAGTGGGAAAAAAGATATGATCGATAATTGAGATTGACACATATCCATATCTCATAATTGATCGGATCATATTGACAAAAGGATTATAGTTTCACGGTAAACGAACAAGTTTGGTTTTGTCATGCTACGTGATATTTCCCGTCACATGTATTGCCCTGATACATTGCTAGATGTCAATCTGGGACAACGAAAGTGAATTAGTGATAAATTAAAAGTGGCGTTTTAATTTATCGATTTTGATGAGATCTTCACGTCGTTAGGTATCGTGATTGGGAATCTAATGGGTCACACACAAAAGAGAATCAGAAAAATGAGATTTACCAATTAATTAATTGACAAGTGTTGAATAATTAATTAATTGAGTTGTTTATTAATAGACTCGAATTAATTAATTGGATTAATTAATTCATGGACCAGATTTAATTAATTTGATTAATTAAATATTGGATCGGGTTAAGTTTAATAGATGGACCGAGCTCATTTGGACTTATATTAATAGACTACTGGGGTTTGAAAACAGTATGTAATTTTTATTATTCTTGCTAGCACAAGAAAAGAAAACCCTAGCCGTCATTCTTGTTCTATGTGTGGATTACCATTGGAGGCTGGACAATTGGACAGCTTAGATTGTAAATCGTGATCATTGGAGTTCAAGAAAAAACAAAAGAGTTTGTGGAATTCATCAAATGTATCATTCTCATCACAGTTTCTATCTAAACACATTGCAGATCCTCGTTTGGGAATTGAAAATTGTTTTATTTCCACTGTGCATGATTAAATAAATTCTCAACAGCTTGGGCCCACAGGCACCCCAATAGGGGGCATCCATATGTTTATTATGGACACCATTATAAAAATGATATTTAATTCCCTTTTAAGAATCACCAAACTAATTCTTATTAAAAATTGTGAACGAAACTATTAGTTCGATAATAAAGGAACTGGATTCGATCGGTTTTGGTCCAATTTATTATGATTCTTCTATGATTTAAAAAAAATAAAATAAAATTGTGAACTCTAAATTGTTGTGTAATTTTTTTTAACTTTTCGTGCTTTATGTTCTAAGGGATAAAACTGTCCATTATTCTGAATACTTTATTTCATTTTAAATTCATATAAATTATGATTTAGTCAAGATTTTAATAAATAAAATATTTTTAAAATCAAAGTTTAGTTCAATTAGAGAACTGATTTTAATTGAACTTGGGGGCGATCCATTGAATAGGATAAGAGGAAATTCCACACACCTATTTAAAAAAAAAAGATAGAATATACTATGCCATTTTTTTTTTAAACCATAAATACTATTTTTATTTCTTTCTATATATAAAAAGTGTCTATTTAACGGAATTTGTTGGTTTAACGGAAAAATTAACGGAATTTGTTGTTTTAACGGATTATGTAACGGAATTTTTTGTTTTAAACAGGCAGCTGCACCTTCTTTCAGTGTTTTTATCATAACTTTGTATTCCGATGTTCGATTGAGCCGATTCAAAATGGGTTGGAAAGCTAACCCATCTGGTTACAACTTTGATTCAGACATCATTCTCCAATTCGATCACGTTCTATGCCAAAAATATGTCTCAATATAACGGACTATGTAACGGAATTTTTTGTTTTAAACAGACAGTTGCACCTTCTTTCAGTGTTTTTATCATAACTTTGTATTTCGATATCCGATTGAGGCAATTCAAAATGCGTTGGAAACTAACTCATATGGCTACAACTTTAATTTAGACATCATTCTCCAATTGGATCACTTTCTATACCAAAAACAGGTCTCAATATAACGGACAATGTAACGAAATTTCTTGTTTTAAACAGGCAGTTGCACCTTCTTTCAGTGTTTTTATTATAACTTTGTATTCTGATATCCGATTTAGGCGATTCAAAATGAGTTGGAAAGATAACTCATTTGACTACAACTTTGATTCAGATACCATTCTCCAATTCGATCACTTTTTATGCCAAAAATATGTCTCAATATAACGGATTATGTAACAGAATTTCTTGTTTTAAACAGGCAGCTGCACATTCCTTCAGTGTTTTTATCATAACTTTGTATTCCGATATCCGATTGAGGCAATTCAAAATACGTTGAAAATCTAACTCATTTGGTTACAACTTTGATTCAGATATCATTCTCCAATTCGACCACTTTATATGCCAAAAATAGGACTCAATATAACGGACTATGTAACGGAATTTCTTATTTTAAGCAGGCAACTGCACCTTCTTTCAGTATTTTTATCATAATTTTGTATTTCGATATCCTATTGAGGCGATACAAAATGCATTGGAAAGCTAACTCATCTGACTACAACTTTAATTCAGAAATATTCTCCAATTCGATCACTTCATATGCCAAAAATAGGTCTCAATATGAGACTAAAACACCGGAGCATAACTTTTCGGTTGGAAATTGATTTGTGATCATCTTTTGACTAAATTTGATCCCCTTGATATCTTCCTTTATCCAATTGACTCAAAGCACTCTCAAATCTTCATCGTGAGATTCGGCACAACTTTTAAGTATTTCCATTTTAGCACCCGAACTTTGGATCCCTTACAATTTAGTCATTTCTCCAAATTTGTCTACTTTTGCTTATTTTCTTCAATCTCACCAACCTACATCACAATATCAAAATCACACATCTAATTATTTATCAATTATATAAACATTACATCATTAATTATTTATAGGGTGTCTGTTTCTGCTTTTCAGCAGAAATCAAGCCGTTGGCAACACAATTCATGCCGTGGGAGCCGCAATTTTGGACAAATTCTCTCACTGTAGGGCTGTAGGTTTGAAAAAAAAAAGGGTAACATAATCAATTTTCTTTCCTCCTTGCAGCGCTCCCAGACACGTCCTTAATTAACCAAAAAAAATTACATCTTTATTAATAACAAATTAATTATTAAACAAAAATATTAAATATAAACTAAACAAACGTGCATTGCACGTTACTTGCACCTAGTAGTAAAATAAATATGTGGAAAACTAACCAAATCATAAAGATTATTCATTACTTAGCTAATTTTACTCTAACAAACTTAGGGATGACAAAAAAATCCGACAAACATAATACCCACGGGACCTGACCCCGAACGAAGTGGGGATAACCTGCTTAATCGGGTCTTCGGGGTGGGAGCGGGGTCGAGGTGGGGCTGGGACGGGACGGGGTAACGGTGGCCCCGCCCCACCCCTTTAAATTTTTTTTTTTTAATTCAATACTTTAAATGAAAATTTTCACGAAATTTCATTAGTTCTAATAAAAAATAGTAACTAAAATTATTTGCCTAAATCTAATGAATATGAGTAACAAAAATAAATTATCAAAAACTTGCAAAAAAAATTAAACGGGTAGCAAACGTAATTGTCTAAATCTAATGAATATGAACAACAAAAATAAATTATCAAAAACTTCAAAAAACAAAAAATTAAACGGGTAGTAAACGGGGAAAGGGCCCCGCCTCGTCCCGTCCCGTCCCGCCCTACCTACCCTAAACGGGTAACAGGGCTGGGAGCCCGTCCCGTTGCCATCCTTAAATTAAGCTCCAACAAACACACCCTTGACATGTCAAATTAATCGCAAAATCCCTAAAATCGTATAATTTCATATTCCAAACCAAAATCTACACCACATCGTCTTTCCCTTGAATCAACCACCAAGAAATTCCCAAAATCTAATCACAAATTTGTTTTTCTATAAATCTGCTGTAAAGAATATTACGCTCCATATCACACATACCTATCATTTGATTCTCATTTTTCGTCTATTAGGACTTTATTGCAATTGAGGATAAAATTTATTTTCATTGTCAACAAAAAATTAAAAGAAAAAAAAAGTAAACAGGAGGAATTGATTTTCCTCAAAATCAATGAATTGGCGTGTAAGCCAAAACCAAGAAAATGAATTGTTAAGAAAATTTTTTCAATTAAACATGCCATTCGGTAGAAAATGGAATTTTATTTTCAAGTTCCATGGTAGAAATGATGTCAAATCAAACAGGCCTAACAGTAATTCCAAAAGTAGCAAATTGCAATAATTCAAGACTGATAAGATGGCGCAAGAGAAATTGAGAATGTTCGAGTTTCAGACCGAACATAGTAGAAAGATGGAGCAAAACCTTATTTTAGGTTAAGAAATAAAACATTTAGTAGATTCAAGAAACCAATACTCATTATTCTTCTTCCTATAAATTATTCAAAGCATTAAATCCCAAATCTGCATACCTTTTTCTTGCATAAACTTTCATCCAAAAAATGTCACTCATAAGCAATTTATTTACCAACACAGACCCTTTTATTTCTCTGATCAATATGTGCCCAGTTTTGAGTACACCAATTGATTGGAAGGAAACCCCAGATGCTCACATTTTCATGGCAGATCTTCCTGGGCTAAGCAAAGAGGATGTGAAGGTTGAAGTGGGTGAAGGAAGAATTTTGCAAATCAGTGGGGAGAGGAAATCAGTGGAGGATTCTGATAAAAATACTGAGAAATGGCATTGCGTCGAGCGCAACCGTGGCCGCAGTTTTTGCCGCCAGTTTCGGCTGCCGGAGAATGCTAAAGTTGATCAACTTAAGGCCTCCATGGATAGCGGTGTCCTCACTGTTACTGTTCCAAAAGAGAAGGTGAAGGTGCCAGTGAAAAAAATTATTGAAATTGAAGAAAATTAATAACAACAACTTGGGTTTTATTTTCAATAAAATTTCGAGTCAAATGTTTCGAACGTTGTGTATACTGTGTACAAGTGTGGGGACTGGTTTTCTGTGTCTTGTTGTAATCTGGTTTGGCTGAACTTCAAATATGTTTGAATAATATAATTAACCAAGGGTTAATTAACGCTAATTCCAAATTATCTTCTATATATAAAAAGTGTTTATGAAACGAAAGTTATTACATTGACAGAAATTCTTGTTCCACTTTTTTCACCGTTAACTTTAATGGATTTTGTTAAGTAGCAATTAAGGCGGCCTTTGTATCCATTTATCTTCTGTCAGCTGGAATTCCATTATATAATAATTTCGAATATGGAAAAAAAAAGTGTCAATTATAAGTGTACCCAATGGGCCATTTTTGCCGGATTGAATTACATTACTTGAGAACTCAAAACTTAGTAGAAAAACGGTGGCAAATTATACGTGTTGACTCTAGGCAGGGATACCATCGTCTTCTCCTATACATTGTAATGACAAATACATTATAATAAGTTACAATTTGGAAAAATTAGAGTCTCATTTGTTCTTATTTTTCCCCTTTTGTACGTGTTCCAGCAGCTGAATTTTTGAATCTTGTCCATGCATTGAAATAGAGGCTGCAACCAGGGAGAGAATATAAGTGATAAATATGTGGAGGCAGATTTTAATCACATGCAATAGAAATTTATAATAAGTATTTTTAATAGACTGTATGACTTATAATTTATAATAAAAGCAAATGAGACAAGTAACTGATACATGGTCAAGCATTGCAGTAGTCAAATTTAAAGTTTGAATACCAGGAGACATATTTCGTAGGAACCCAAGAGGCATTGAATGGGGTATAAGAAAATCCATCAATTACTTTCAGTTTACTGATGCTATCATTTGAAAAGTGACTGATAAATTCTATTTCTTTCAATGGTACGGTTTGAAGGAAGATTGAAAAGTGAGTCTAACTTAATTTTTTGTTTACAGTATAAGTCTATCTATGCATTATATAGGGGTTTTCATGTTTTTCCATGCTATCTCTCTCAAACTCTCTCAAATTGGGTGTGGTGAAGGAGTGCAGTAGTGCAACGAACGGTTTGAAGATACATTAAAAAGGCCAGTCTTACTGGCTTTTGTGTGTTTATATTATTATGTATGTAGTCTATCTATGCTACACATGTTTGTTCATATTTCTAAGAAATGAAGCTACTAATATCATAAAACTTAGAGATCCATAGAAATTATTAAAAAACTTACAAAAAAAAGTTAAGAACAAATAAAACGTAATCCCTATAGTCAAGCAATAATAAGAAAAAAAACGTAACAGGTATAATCCGAATGAAGCTCAACTACTAAGGTACTAAAAAGTCAGAGAGTACTTGGAGAAACGGTCCATCCTATAGTGATAGATTGTAGAACCATGAAAATAGTACTGTTATCAACAATATTCTTTGCAAATTAGAATTTGAAGTTTGGAATCTAGCTCAAAAGTCAGCTCTTGAATACTTATTTATTCAAAATATACGACTTTCCAACTATAAAATTTATCTTGATCCTTCTGCACAGAAGAAAGATAAACGACACCAATAAACGTGATTCTCGCAGGAGCACGAGCAAGAAGACATCCCCAGATACATACAAATAAACATATATAAATTTCAACGTTCATCAAAAGACATTTAAAAGATTAAGCTGATCATTAACCATTATCTGCAACCCACAACCGTATATAAAATTAGGGAAAAATTCAATCTTGGAGCCAAAACATTTTCATTCTATAAATTAGTACCGTCTTACTTCTAAATCTAAACAATAAGAAAAACCCAAGAAATTAAATCAGATATTTAAATTTAAAAAAATTAACAAACAACCCATTTATCCAAGAATTTGCTCTCCTGTACATACACCCTAAGCCCATAAAGACATGAAATTTTATCATTAAATCCAAATTCAAAACCACGAAGTCATAAGATCCAAAAGGACAGAATAACCAGCTATTTCTATCCCAAAAATCATTTTTTAAAAAAATTATCACTCATTCAACGCTTGAACAATTAATACACAAACACCGAAATAACATAAAAAAGGAAGCAATGAAACATGAGAATTGAGATGCAAATGAGCTCCATGTCAGCATAAGAATTATTTTAGCCTGAGCATTAAATTCTCACACACATAAAGTGCAAGGAAAATTGAAGACTATATTACAGAAGAATCGCAGTTAAAAAGTGCCAGAGAATGTTAAATGAACCTTCATTTCCCCAAGAACCATATTTCACTATGATTGACTTCTTAATCTCATGTGTTTCCTTCAGGCTGAGCTCTTTTTAATAGCCTCTCTTTCTTTTGAGATGTTCCTCAGGCCTGTGCTTGAGAATCATCTTGAATAAGCTCGTTGCTGCACATGGAAGAGGAAAAAATATTCAGAAAAATTATCAAAAAAATTTGGAAGATTCAACTTTTTGTAGATCTAGAAAAATTGAAAGAGAAAAAATATAGGCATTTTAATATCCTCTTTGTTGAAGCAGTGCAAGATGAGGAATATGTTGGATCGTCATTTTAGAATCAAAATTATCTCAAACACCTTTCATAAAATTATTGGGCTATCTTTATTTATAGGACCATTCTATACATTATATTAATGCTCTTTTTTTAATATATCACAACGTGTAATTATTTATCAATTACATAAACATTACATCATTAGTTATTTAATTACCCAAAACAATTACATCTTTATTAATAAGAGATTTATTCTTAACCAAATAAATTAAATATGAACTAAGCAAACGTGCATTGCACGTTACTTTCACATAGTTCTTGAAAAATGTTTATACTAGTAGTTGGTAAAATCAATTGAAAGTAAAATTGTGAACAAGAAATACAAAGAAAAATATAGAACATCATTAAATTACGAAGGCTCGAGATCAATAGTACAGAAAGAAGACTGCTCAACCAAGTCATGATCGGAGTCAACCAACCCATCAATATGTTTCAACTGACTTAGGAGTAATTAGATTTGAGACCACTCGATGTTGAGCTGCGACTCATACATTCAAGTCATTATCTACATATCTTAACAACTTTACCTTCACAAAATCCACTTCCTATTATTTTTATCCTATTGATAAGTGTAATTTAACAAATCATAAGATTGTAAATTAATTTCAAGTAATTAGTTTGATTAATTAGATAGTGATGGTCCGACAAGGTGATCCGATGACTTGGCGATCCGCCAACCCGACAAGCTTCCTCTCTTTGATGGCCGGATCTTCTAACATAAGAACCTTGTCTTTATCTCTTACCCCAACCAAGTGCAAATATTCATTGTCTTCCCTTTCTTTCCCTTTGAATAATAGCCTTTGCTCTTTCGGTTCCAAATTTGTTAACAATGACAATATCATCTTTAATTCTCCTGCAAATTTAATAAATACAAAGAAAAACCCAGTTAGTACGACTTGAATATGATGACATTTTTTTTTCTTTTGCGGTCTTCGTTATGTTGACATGCTAATTCGTTTAATTATAAACTATGAGCACGCCCCGCTAACCTTGATAAAGAAAGTGAAAGTGCTATAAAAGCTTACTTAAAACTTAACTTTTAAATTTAACCGAACATACAAAATCAAAATTTCCTTGGGCAAAACATGAATTGATGGACTAGGATAAATTAAAATCGAGACTTACCAAAAGTTGAGGTTGCTTGAACTGATATTTCATGCCATTTGGAGATTGCAGAGACTCTAATTGTGATCAACACTTCGTTATCACTTTCTTTACAATCTCTTTTTTGAACAAGCATGCCTCCAGGACGTACTTCCCATTTGATCTCGCCATCAATGACTCCACATCTCTTTACGGTGGCTCCACCAACACCGTGAATTGCTTCACCCTTAGCAATGTTAGAGTTGCTTTTGAATAACCTTTTCGATCTTAGTTTGATCATTATTCACGTTTCCTATTATATCTCTCCCTTGAAACTCTAGCAAGAAGGGGGAGAGGAGATGTTGGACTTAGTTACATATATAGTAGAATGGAGGTTGGATAAGGACAAAATTTAATCTTATATTAATTAAATTCCAATGAAGTAAATAATATAGTGAAGGGCCATTAGGATTGTGACACATAGGGATAATTAATTAATTATGGGTGAGTTTCTTGAGGCACATGGGGTTGGGAGTTCCTCAATCTTTGCTTGATTAGCGGGCCTAACAAAATCACATACTATGGTTGGTTCAATTCAAAATTTATAATCAAGTCTAAAGTCAATACTTTCTATCATAATTTTTGAATCTTGTGTTTTTGCAATAATAATCAATGTTATAAGAATTCTATCGAATACGCCGTTTCAATTAGAACAACTAAAAACCGCGTACATTAACTTATGGGTTCACGTAAAAAAAAAAAAAAATTCTTATTGTGAAAGAGATCAAATCTATGTAATTGACGTAAAGTTTACGCTAAAGATTGTGAAATGATATACGGAATATATGTTTCGCATTGAAAAGGGCAAACTTTTTTTTCCTCACTCAAGTTTGCTTGTTAATTAATTAATAATTATATGTTTTATTAATTTAATTAGGTGGATCTCAATATCTTATTGTTTATATTTGTTTATGGTGGTTGGCTAGTATCTAAGCATGTGCTGAGAGAAGTGCAAAAACCCATCTCTCTTAGATTTAATTAAATAATAATTATCCTTGTTTACTTAATGCGGTCGTGAAATTAATTAATTACATTTCTGTTTTCACACGACATGGATAATTATTTAAAATTGGACCAATATTTTATAATAACCTTTTTTTACCAACTGCCCGAAAAGAAAACTTTAAAACCCACCATTTTATTATATAAAAATAATTATATAACTTGTTATGCCTCGCCTCTGAGGCTCCAGGAGAGACATCTACGTGGATAGCAAAGCCACGTGGACAGAAAGTTAGCAGGAAAGTCACAGAAGGTCAATGAAGTCAAAATAGTAAAAGAGACAAACATCAGAAGTCCTTTCACCGAAGTCCGAAGCTAATGCCGAACCCCTCTCACCTATGTGAAGCATTGAAGTTTGAAGTTGAGGCCCGCGTGGTTCCATGTGGTTTTGATCCAATGATCATCACATCAGTCATGGTAGTATAAATAGCTTCTCCTTGTACAAAGAGAGGGGAGAGGAAGAAGACACATATGCATTGTAAACTCTCAAGAGATAAAGGAAGAATACTTTGCAGTCTCTCTATTAAACCTTTTATATCTAAAAGTGGAGTACAAATTCAAGTAGAAAACACTTTGAATCTCCCACAAATTACTCCCCCAATCTATCCTTCCACATAAACCTTCAAGCAGATAGAAAGAGACATTCTTGGTTATTTTGTCCGGCAGTCGTTGATAGCGCGATTGCCATTGATTCGAATCGCTGAAATCCGAATGTTTTCGTCTCTTTCCGGAAAGTGCATCCCGCATCCATTCTCGACAGATTACCGCCATCATTCCAGTAAAAACGCGACGGAATCATACTTGACGTGACAAGAGTGTGCCCGACATCTGTTGAGTTCATTTTTATGGGTCAACATAACTTATTGGAGTACAAAACTATTTGTCGGCAAGATTATTCCTCAAAGAACCATGCTAGATGTATAGATTTGGTTCACATTAAGTTTCACATCTCCCTCACATGAGGGTGGTGCCTGCGATTGTGGGCCCCACCTCTATGTGATGGGAGTGTGAAATTTAATGTGAATTAAGTGTGTACATTTAGTTTTATTGATTCTCAAAATTTGCATAATAGATTCCTTGATAAGGGTCCGATGTTAATAGGGACAAACTCAAATATTTGCAAATCCATGCATGTTTTTTTAGTTACATGACCGGTAATAAAACGACACACAATTACGAGTTAATTATACTTATTAACAGAGGGCTAAGCACGGCATAAATCCAAATAAGATTTTGGTTTTGTCGCATACAACAAGGAAATATTGTGAAAGATGCAATCGAATGAGGAAAAAATTATGGTTGCACTACAAAACATTTCACATGGTCGATTATGGGCTCTGAATCTATTTAAATCTGAGTCTTCACGTGATCGAATTGATAATATAAATTTTTAAACTTTTTACGTGACTTGAAGTTGGAGGACAATTCGTCGTACCTCTGAACATTTTAGTTCAACTTAACTGAAATTTTGGTGCGATTTTAGCATTCGCGTTGAGAACTATAATTACGTGGGGATTCATTTTCATAAATTTAAATAAATTGAGGATACAAAACTTCAGATCCTGTTTGATTGGAATTAAAATCTAATTTTTAGTAAATTTTGATAAAAGTTAATGAAGCGTGTGATTAAAAAATTGTGGGACGTATAAAATATGTTGTTAAAATTAATTATTAATTTTTATTTAGATTAAATTTAAAATTTTAATTGATACAAACAAGGGGCTTGAGGTTGAGAAGTGTAACCTTAATTTTCCCCAAAAAAGTTGTCCAGTTGGGCTGTGACTAATTGACTATAGTCTGATAGATTAGGGTTCTGTTTACACGATAAGTGACATGGTTATGATTTTAAAGAATGCAAAAACATTAAACACGTGTGAGCTTTTAATGCCAGTACACGTGTCAAACTTTCAAAGTATTATTGGTCGTTGAGCAATTGGTAAACAATAAAGTCCAAGCAAAGTCATAATTTACTTTTGAGTAATTAATCATGCAACTGTAATAGCTTTATTACAAAAGACACCCTGTATATAGGGTATATTTATAAACTACATACTGTATTTTCAATAATTACAAAATACATAGTATGACTAACCGACGTTAGTCAAGATTAACGGAATCTCTAAAATGACTAAAATGCCACTATCAATTAAGAATTTAAGGACATGTTTGACACCCCTGCCCTTTTTAGGAAAATTGGATTTAAAAGGTCAAAAAAAAATAAAAAACAATTCAAAAGATACTGGCATCTGCATTGCAGATTTTGTAATTACCAAATCTACCCCCAATAACTCACAAACCTAAAACCCCCCACTTTCTTCCACACATGCCTAGTGGTGGCAACGAGCCCGAGCTTTTTTCAACCGAGTTTTTTTCGGCCCGAGCCGGGCCCGGCCAAAAAAAATGAGGCTCGGCCTGAGCTTTTGGCCCGAGCCGAGCCGGCTCGAATTTTTTGGTTTTTTTTTTTTTTTCTTTAGCTGCCTGCAAGCGCAGCAGCAAGTGATGCATAGTTCATTAGCTAGTGATGCATACACGCCATAATCTTTTGTTCACTTTGTAATTGTATGCAGTACATAATGCAAAGCACTAATGCAGCAAATATCTCATTTCCTGATTTCTTTTAAATGGTTACTTTGCTGTATTTTTGCTTTACTTTTTTATAAATTGTGTTGCTAAAAGTTGGATATTTTAGAATTTAGTAGACCTTAAATGTTTCTTTTTTCTATTAACATGACATTGAATTGTTCCAGGTCCTTCCTTTTTTTTATTTTACTTTTGCTGGTGCTGAAACTCTCATCCATTCTTCTTTTGGATAATTGGATTCCCTTCTGGTTGCTGCATTTTGTACCACAATGACTTCAAAAGGAAATTATTAGTAATTTTTTCATTATATGTAATCACTGGAGTGTAATATAGCTATGTATTCCACAATGACTTGCATTTTGCTGCCAAGCTTGCTGCTGTGCAAGCAGCAGCAAGCTGCAGGTGTTCAAAAAAAAAAAAAATTTTTTTTTTAAATAATGGAGGCTCGCCAGGGCCACAGGCCGGCCCGGGCTAGAGCCGACTCCCCAAAGTGGGGCCCGGCTCGGGCTTTTTTCGAGCCGAACCCGGGCCGTCCGAGCCTCCGAACTTTTTTGCCACCGCTACACATCCCATGCATTTAACGTTGTCGACCAAGAAATTACAATACCCACTACCCAAATGCTATCTACAACGGTGAAATTGACGGCGAGTTGAAGGAGACGACAAGTGCTTAGTATTCAGCCAACGATCGAGATATCTAGCTGACGAGGAGGACGCATCTCCTTCGATCGATCTTCTATGCAACTTGTGCTAGGATTCAACATCAAATCGAGATAAAGCGTCATTCACTGCCTCAAATCTAACCTTTGCGACAACAGCAAAACTGAGAATGGGGGATTTCCAACAGAGCCAAGCTTATATCAACAAAACATGGTAAGTATACAGTACTGTCGTTTCTTTCCCTGCATTTATCCCTTGGCCGGAGAAATTATTTTCACGAAATTCTAACATACGTTATCTTCCCTATTGCAAACCGACACCACATCTGCACTTTCTCAGGAGCAAGCATACACCTCCACCCAACCTCAGCCGAAGCAACTCGTACATGAAACTGCGAACAAGACCGTGAGAAGGCAACAAATATTCCTCGCTGCATGCAAAATTGTTGTGACGAAAGGTCACTGTCGCATTGTCATGACAACAAGCCGAGCCACGAAGCTCGGGCTCGGCTCGAGCCACAAAGGGTCGAGCTTTAACGGGCTGAGCCGAGTCGGCTCAATTTTTTTTCTACACGCTGGCAACTAATATTTTTAGCTGTATGTATTGCGCAGGAAGCTAAAAATAGCTTTTTTTTATTTTTTTTTTTAAAGCAGGCAGCTCGTACGGGCTGGCCCGAGCCTCGGCTTGGTGGAATCGAGACCGAGTCAGGCCCAACTCAGGCTTTTTTCTGGCTTAGCCCGAGATGGCAAGCTTTTTTGCCATCCTTAGCGTTGTAGGAAATGCTTTACAAAGGCTATGTGGGACCGTTTTCTTTTACTTTTCAACAAACGAGCGGATAAAAACTGGATGGATATCCAGCTGAAGAATCGTTGTCAGCAAATGTGAATGGATCACAAGCTATTGTTCGAATTAATTAATTGTAGTGGGGTTGCATACAATCGAACTACTCGAAATAGAGTAAAGGCTGATGAGGAATGGTAAGAGAGGAAACTTAAGTTAGTTGGCTAAGGTGAAACTGTGGGAGAGGAAACTTAAGGTAATTGTATAAACTTTGAGCTCTATAGTTACATTTTAGATTTAATTCAACCTGTCTTATTCCTGTTGTGTGCATCTGTGTGTCTGCGAAAACGAATGACGGGTTTTTCCAAAAGTGGATCGTGTTTTTTTCTTGATTCCTGCATTTCAATATTAATAGGTTTGATATTGGTAACAAACCAATAATGAAGGGGGATAGTTACTGATTTAAAAAAATGGCCTTATTCATATGGCGATAGAAATGAATTTTGGAAATCCGTATTGCAAATGTGAATGAACATCCATTTTATGGGAATTTCGAAATGTGTTTTGGAATTAAATTATTCTGTCTATATGACGATATAATTGAATTTTATAAATGTATTTTTGAAATGTTAAGGAGTACTCATGTTCTGGATTTTTTAAATTGTGTTTTGGAATTGAATTATTTTGTTTATATAATGATTGAATTGAATTTTGGAAATGTGAAGGAGCGCTCATGTTCTAGAATTTTTGAAATGTGTTTTGGAATTGAATCATTCTGTTTACATGACGATAGAATTGAATTTTGAAACTGTGTTGTTTGGGTTCTGAAGGTGCACTAATGTTATGGCTAATGGCCGCATTCATATGTTTCTCAATCATTTTACAAATAAATAGTGAATTCGATACAAGATTATTGCCAAACGACTTTTATATTTTGCATGAGTGTTAAGTGAAATCCCATAACCTTTTATTTGTGCCAATACCTTATATTTCCCATTCAACTTCTTTTTGCATTTGCCATGTACAGTAAAATCCAAAGTACGAGAAGTTTAAAGATAAGGATGTGTGGGAAATTCACGATCGATACAATTGTCTATTCGGTGACAGCCATGACTCAACCAAGTACGTTTTGACACCGACCAAACAAACATGATGTGGATTTGGTGTGCATGAGGACACTAAGAGTGACCAGATAGCTGATCATTTTCAAGCTTATAAATAATAGCATGTATTGAAGACAAAATACTTTCACCATTCTTATTAGTTACATGCTTCTATATCTACTTCTTCCAAAACTTTAGCCTCTGTAAGCAATACAAAGTAGTGGCAACCTTCATACGAGAGCACGAAATAACTTCTACTTCTCTTTGGAGCATTTCAGCTAACAAAAACGAAAAACGTGTCGTAATATCGATTCACTTGTTGCAATATTTTACCCGAACTTCAACGTATCTGATGAAGAAGACGATGAGACACTAATACGACAACTCGAAGAGGACATTCAAACGTGGCTTAGATATTGTTGCATTTTCGAATGTCTAGTATGAAACAACTTGCATCGTTCTGCAAAACTGCACTTTCTTTTTCCATTTCGACGAAGTGCACATTATTCATGCTGCAACGTATCCATAAAATTTTTAAATGAATTTCGAATGTATCCATAGATGTTTGTTCACTTCACACATGCTTCGGCACGAGTATGATTTGCATAGCAGTGCGTACCTGCACGGGAGAGGATATTGACAAGTGCAAGCAATGTTTGGCTACTCGTTGTAGACAATAAGCCACAACTTTAAGAAGTTCTTCGCGTTGTGGTTCGGTTCGCGGGAGGTGATAAAGCCTGACCCAAATCACAACTTTGGGACAAGACATCATCGGCCAGACGCTGTTGACAATCCACTATTCCAAGTGATCGTGCTAATGGAGAATAAATTATGTAGTATATGAAAATTTAATTCTCCCACACAAAGGATTACATTAAATCTAATTTGTTTAGCAACGCTTTAGTGTGCTCGGGATTGTATCAGAGCAATTGACAAAACGCATGTGCAGGTTGTTCTACCGTGTTACGAACGTGAACATTTCAGAAGATGAAAAGGGATTCTGATACGAGCGTGTTGACTGTATGTGATTTCAATGCTTCACGTTCGTGTTGCCAAAAACTATTGAAAATACATATGATAGTCGCATATTGCCTAACACAATATATAATTCAGAAATTAATTTTCCTATCCCCGCTCCTAAAAAGAATTATATTATGGACTCTAGATTTGCGCATAGACCGGGGTATATGACCCCGTATAAAGATTCACATATTCGATATCATTTTTAGGTTTCATAACGAGACGACGGACGAAGATGAAGATTTCGAGATGCATGAGAACACTTCAGTTTCCATCACTGGTCCTGCAGGAACGTCATTGAGAGGTCATTCAGAGTATTGAAGAATCATTGGAAAATGTTAGATTGCATGTCAAACTACTCGTTTCTTGTGAAAAATAGCACTTGTTGCTGAGGCAATGGCTATGCACAATTTTCTTAGGCGCAATGGTTGTATTGATAAAGTGTTTCTTAGAGCGAAACATGACAGAGACGACGAAGTGGAAATAGACCCTCCCGACTAGGAGGAGTAAATTGCAACCGAAATGGATGCAACGTTGGACGAAGATTTACCTTGTGAACAAATTGCTTGATTACATGTCAATCATGTTACACTAGTATGCATAATCCCTATCTTGATTGTAATTCAAGAAATTCTATTCGAAATGTTTGGTAATTTGAAGTCATTATTGAAAATGAACGAATCGATTTAGATTTAGTACGTCCGAATGTTGCTATTCCTTACGAAAACAATGTGACGATCACGAATACCATAACACTCTGAAAAATTATGTTCTCAAAAAAAGGGAGTTTAAAAAGGGGGGAAAGGGCTTACACGACAGCCTCAATTGAAGCACTTATAATTGTCAAATTTTGAATTTAAATAGTAAAAAAGGCAATAGAAAAGACAAAAAAAAAAAAGGAACCCACCTTACACTTATCATTTACCCAATTCACGGAAAGTAGTAATAGAAATATTGATGACTGCTAGAATTTGATTACCGTCATTACTTTTCAGTCATGTGGTAGCACGCATGTAAATAAACAAATGAAACGTCACTGTAATAAACCGTGTTTTCATGTAAAAAACGAATATCAAACATGTTAACTCTTTTGTTATTCAACAAACTTTAATAAATCTTAAATTGAATTGTTCCATTAAATTCTTAACATAAGAACTCATTATTTCTCTCTTTTCACTAATTCTTCCTTCTTTATATAGATTCATGGACCTCAGGTCTTGTGCATATTTCAAAATCTGCTCAAGTATCAAAAAAATTAGGATCAAATCTTCCAAAATGGAGCATTTTTATCTACAATTCGTTGTTTTTAAACATACATACATACTGAGATTCACTCAATCAAACACATATTTTAGAAGAAAAAAGAATCACATAAATTGCAGAGAAAGGATGTTTTTTTAACACGACAATATATGCCTTTCCAGTTTGACGTCTCTTATCGTTTTTAAGACTCAACACAGGATTTGTTTGATATTTAATTTTTGTCATTTTCCATTCATGCAAAAAAAAAAAAGACTATAGACTTGTGCGGATTCATTTTTTGCATTAGATGTCGTTCTTGAATTTATTTTGCGGATTCATTGGCACTGAGGTTAAAGAAATTAAAAGAAAAATGTGTTACGAAATGTTTTATTTATGGTGTTATTTGCAAATTTTCAATTACGGGTATTTCTACCGGTCCAAGTTATTTACAATGGCATATCCGTAAATTGTTTGAAAAATTGACGGAGATTTAACTGAGTATGTTTTTTGTTAACGCTAATAAAAAAAGAGTGTGTAATTTGTAATTTTTAGAAAGATTGTATGCAAATGTAATCACGCCTTTATATAAGGCGTATATTGTAAATTAATACATATATTTCCTACAAATTACAAGTGGATGCACAGTAAACAAACCGGAATCTTTGATTTTGCCTCAAAAGTACTGTATTCCTTGCTTGTAAAATCTCTATATGAAACTGCTCGCTATCCACAAGTCGTCTTTACAGCAGTTATTTCCTTAATCTGTTCTTCAGTTTATTTCAATTTTAACTCCAGTTTTTTAACAAGAATCAAATTTTTGGTTAAAGAAAATGCGGACCCACTAGTTGGTTTTCGTTTTCGGTACGCATCTGGTGCCAGAAGTTGGGTTGAGTGAGGAAAAAGCTGCGTTTTTTAGGATGCATTTTAGAGTTTAGATTGATTGCGAAATGGGTTTTTGATGATTGTGTGAAAGATCCGAAACACAAGGCATGGAACCCCCAAGGGGGTTTTGGGCTTCTTTGTGGAACTTCATATTTTTCTTGCCTTACTTCATTGGCCTTCTAATTCTTGGCTTTACTAAAGGTTTGTATCAATTGCCCACTCTTTTTCTGATTTCTTGTGTTAATTAGGATTTATCTAATGTTTAGCATTCAGACTAGGTATACCTGTTCAGCTACATACAAATATCCTGTTCTGTTGCACAGTTGTTTCATTCTTTCTTGTATGTATTGTTCAATTAAGATTTAGGAGTGATTTTGTGTGTTGGGAAAAATGGCAATTTTGTGAGTTGCATTGACTCCAGGGATAGTTTGAGGAATTAATGACATAATTTCTCGGTTTTGTTGCCTTTTTACTGTAACCTGTATGTAAATCTCAATTGTAAATTCAAGTTTTCGTCATAGTGATTGATTTGGCAAATTTGAATTTTTTGTATTCCGGGAATTTCTTTCATGCACTTGCGTTAAATACTGGAAAGTTTGGTTAACGATATTCATTGTTTCGTGAGACAATCTGAACTACCGACCTCGTAGAAGTGTGTTTGTTACTCTACAGTGTGCTAATATTATTAGCAATCTTCTTTGTTATCATTTCTTTGTTCATGGCACTGGAAAGGTTTTATTGCGGAATAAGATATTAGCTTGATGAGGCCTTTTTTTTTGCTTCAGGTATCATATTATTCTCATTCATATGTCTTATAATGACTATTGGGATATCTGGAATAATTTTGGGTCTTTGGCCGATACACTTTTCTTATACATGTTATTGCATTTTGAGGTGCGTCCTAGAGCATTCCAACTTATACTTGCTTGTGATATTTATACATTGTCATCGAACTGGTATCTTATTGTTTATTCTTATTACAGAACAAAACGATTTGGGCCAGTTTTGAAGGTTTTACTTTGCCTATGTACGGCTGTCATCTCAATTTTATGGCCTCCAGTTGGAATAGCCAGTAGCATTTTAGGGGGAGCAGCATATGGCTTCCTCGCACCAATGTTTGCCACTTTTCAGGCAGTCGGGGAAACAAAGAGGGATAAACTTTATCACTGTATTTGTGTATGTGTAAATTGTATCAAGTCTTGGCACATATTTTCACTTTTTTTAGTGACTTCAAGACACTGATTAGTCTGATCTTGTTTGATCATGCTTGCAGGATGGAACTTGGGATACGGTCAAAGGGAGCTTCACTGTCATTAGGGATTTTATGGATGTTTGTTACCATTCATACTTTTCAATTATGGATGATCTACTGTCCGAAGGAAAATATTATGAAATTAGGTTTGTTTATGGTCTTTCTCATTGTGTTCCTTGCTTACCCATTCGGTTGCAAACTCCATTTTTCGGTGCTAGCCAAAGTCTTAGATAAGCATAGAGATATATTTATTCTCCGATTTTGAATTAGACATCGTTTTACTTGAAAGTTCGAGGTTGTTCCAGGTTTACACCAAGACAAATGAAAGTAGAAAAAAATAGTTTCCTTATACCTTCAGGAATATACCTTTCCATGCAATGTTACGGACTTTTATGTTGGGGGTTCAACTTGTAAATTTTATAGCGATCACAGAAGGTTCTGACTTAGTTGATTTTCTATTAATTTTTGCCCTTTACTTTTTCAGCATATTTTGGTTTTGTGTTTCTTACATTCCAAAAAAAATTTGTACGTTATCCTTGGTTTGGTGTAATATTGTAAAGTTGCTCCGGCGCTAACTTTTAGTCTTTTACCATAGCAACCTAAATGATGGAGGTAGTTTGTTCCATTACCTTGCACTTGAATCTGGTATTCAATTTTATAATACTTTCGTTCAACTTAATGATTCTTGTGCTGTGTTGCAGGTTGCTCTATCTTCCTTTAGCTCTTATAATTGGAGTTCTTGGAGCTATGGTTGATCTACCAGTGATCTCGATTATTGCCTTCTGCAAAAGCCCTTGCATGTTTTTCAAGGGTTGGCATCGTCTGTTTCATGATTGTATAGGTCGAGAGGGGCCATTCTTGGAAACAATATGTGTGCCATTTGCAGGACTAGCAATTTTACTCTGGCCGTTTGCCGTTGTTGGGGCGGTTTTGGGTTCTATGGTTTCAAGTATCTTCTTGGGCGCTTATGCAGCCGTAATAGTGTATCAGGTCGAATTGCCTTTCCTTTTCACTCCGCCCCGAAAAAAAAAAAAAGAAATAAAGTCATTTACAAAAGCAAAAAATACGAAAATCAATTCTCTAGGGAAAAATCCAGTAGATTTGCCTCACCAATTTTCATTTGAATTGCTTTTGCTTCTGCTAAAATTCTGGTGTTGGCTTTTGATGGTAGGAGTGCTCTATTTGGTTTGGACTTTGTTATATTGTCGCTTCATTGTCCATTTATGACGAATACAGCAATGATGTTTTAGACCTGGCTGAAGGATCCTGCTTTCCTAGGTTCCAACTTTTGCCTTGCATTATGCTTAATACACGTTATTCTTCAGAATATCAACTTATAATAGGCTACACTGGATGAAATCGTCTTTGTGCCATTCCTGCAGACCACGTTACACGAACAAGGCTCCATCACGAACAAACTCTCGTTCCACTTCTTTCTCAAGGCCCAGCTCTTTCAAAAAGCCACCATCTCGTACAAGTTCTCTTCCTGCACCTATGATTGAGTTGAAGCCCCTCGAGGTACGCTTACTGGACAGCACAATAAATTTAGCTTCTTTTTCTATGTTAATGCTTCTAATACACCTTAGCAAATTATAGTTTGTGAAGCAATTGCAATATGTGACTTAACATTTATTTCTTGTATTGGCGCTGATGAGCACTATGATTTTTGTAGTTTGCCGATTCCTTATTTGAGGAGTGTCAACGCCATGGGGAAATTATGGTTTCTAAAGGGATAATAACCCTAAAAGATATTGAAGATGCTAAGAATAAGAAAGGAAGTGGAAAGGTGATAAGTATTGGTTTACCTGCTTATTGCCTTTTTCAGGCACTTCTGCACTCTGTAAAATCTAATTCCACTGGTATATTGCTAAGTAAGTGGAAGCTGTCCTTTAATCCTTTTTTCCTCCTATCTCAGTAGTCTATGTTGTGTTGAGGAAGCAATTTGTTTAAAATTTCTCTCCCTTGTGCAGATGACAATACAGAAATAACTACCTCAAATCGGCCAAAGGATACATTCTTCGATTGGTTTCTTAATCCACTATTAATCATTAAAGACCAGATTAAAGCTGGCAACCTTTCTGAGGTCGAGGAGGAATATCTTGGCAAATTAGTTTTATTGAGTAGCGATCCTGCACGGTTAAAGAATTCAAATATCGGCCCACCACCTGAATCTGAGCTAAGACGAGCTGAACTTGATGCATTAGCTCGAAGGTAAAATTGATTTTTTTTTTTTTTTCCTGTTACTGTTATTTATGATTTTTCTTTCAGTTCTGATTTCCATATCTTTGTTCTCATCAAGACTTCAAGGGATAACTAAGTCTATAACAAGATATCCAACATTTAGGCGTCGTTTTGATGATAGTATGGAAATCATTTTACTAGAGCTCGCTAAGAAGAATGGCGAGAACTCAAAATCGAGCAGCAGTAGGCCTCAAACAGTGCCTAGGTCAAAAAGCATGTTTGCTAGGATATTAAGCCAGAAGTCTTTTAACAGCAGGAAGGACAACCCGGGTTCTGATCAAGAGGCTCAAACAGTTGTTGAAAGAGATGTAGAAATTGGATAAACAGATTTTGTACCTAGTTAGAAACCTGTCTGTAATTTGTTGTTGTATCAGTTGCTGTCTGTTTAGCTATGTGGTAGATGTTTCTCCCTTGTAATTTTCGTACTAACTCCCATATATTTTCAAGATTGTCGTAGATGGTATACATCTCCTTTATTGACTGAATTGTAAATCTGTTTCTGCTTTCTCCCCTCATGTTGCTAGACATGGAGAATGTAACAGTTAAATGGTGTTTGTGGGACTGAACCAATCTTAAAAATTCTTGGATTGGCAGCAGTATACTGTAATCCACTTAAACTGGTGTTTTAACACCAATAGTACTAAATAATATTACCCTTTCTCAAACTCAATGCCAAGCTCGTCTAGGAGTGTTAAAATTAAATTTTAAGCACTGGATTTCATAGAATAAGTGGAAAAAATTGGATAGTGGGTATAGATCTTATTAAATATGTTGATACTTCATACGTTATTGCAAATGTAGGATGCTGAGTCCGTATTGTTGGGTAACTACCTTGCTTACTAGTTATTTATAGGGGAGGAAGTAGGAAGTGAATAACCACAAGTGTTGACTGTTGTTGCTGTTGTGTTGCCTGGTTGTCAGTTGGGGAAAATTTTGAAACCAAGTGTTGGAGGAAAATTTTGAAACCAAGTGGCAAAGGAAATACAGTATTGGAGGAAATATGAATAACCTTAAACCACAGTCCACAAGTGTTGGTTGTTGTTGCCTGTGGCTGTGCCTGTTTGGGGAAAATTTTGAAACCAAGTAATGCTATTTAATAAATAGGTAATTGTCTTGCTATAAATTCCTTATTTTATTTTCTTTATTTACATTCCACATCCACATCCAAATCCAATTCCTATTTATTACAGTCAATAATGGAAAGATTTTATAAAAGAAAAGCTTTTGAGGTTGCGGAAAATGTTAATGAGGAAACGTCGAATGGAGACAATTTTGATGTTGCACAACTTCCCATCGATCCTGGATTAAGGACTCCAATCTTGAATTACAATTCTAACATTGGAGATCAAATTCGAAGAGCATATATGCAGAAGGGTCTTTGTCATCCGTTTGACCATGAATTTAAGAAAAGACAATTTGGAGAAAAAGAATCTAGACGATTCAATCTTTCTTGGTTTAATGAGTTTGATGGTTGGTTAGAGTATAATGTGGCAAAAGAGATAGCTTTTTACTTGTATTGTTATCTTTTTAAAACAAGTGGTGGTGACTCATTTGTTGGTGAAGGATTCACGTATTGGAAAGATAAAATGAGGCTTGGTACTCATGTTGGAAAGCATAATAGTTCACATAATCAAGCTCGCATTAAGTGTGAAGCTTTGATGTATCAAGAACGACACATTCAAACGGTTTTCTTCAAGCAGTCGAACAAATGAGAAATGAATATTGTGTTCGTCTAATTGCATCAATTGATTGTGTTCGAGTTTTGTTGAGACAAGGGCATTCATTTCGGGGCTATGATGAATCTAAGAATTCTCTGAATTCAGGTAACTTTCTAGTTCAATTACAATTTCTGGCTGATCATAATCATGATGTTAAGGCTGTGATATTTGAAAATGCACTCCAAAATTGCAAATTGACATCCCCAAAGGTACAAAAGGATATAATACGTGTTTGTGCTACTAAAATGATAAATGTTATTATCGAAGACGACGGTGATTCATTATTTTCTATCTTAATTGATGAATCTCGCGATGTGTCACGAAGGAGAAAATGTCGGTTGTGTTACGTTATGTGAAAAATGGGGTTGTAAATGAACGTTTCATAGGTCTTGAATATATGTCCACTACCACAACTGTCTCACTCAAGGCTTCTATTGATAAAATATTTTCTAGATATAACTTAAGCATTTCTAATTTGTGGGGATAAGGTTATGATGGGGCAAGTGATATGCAAGGTCAGTTCAATGGTCTCAAATCACACATTTTAAATGAGAACCCTTGTACCTTTTACATTCATTGTTTTGCACATCAATTTCAACTAGCTCTTGTAGTTGTGGCAAAGAAGAATATGCCGATTACTAATTTCTTTCATATGGTTGCAAATGTGGTAAATAATGTTAGAGCATCATCTAAGCGTTGTGATCTTCTTCGAGAAAAACAATCAAATTTTATTGTTGAGGCATTGGATAATTGTGATATTTTAAGTGGACGGACCCTTAATCAAGAAATCACTTTTCAGCGTTCTGGTGATACTCGTTGGGGATCACCTTATAATTATTTGGTTAGCTTGATTAGCATGTTTACGCTGTTATCGATGTACTTGAAATAATTGTTGAAGATGGATCAAATACTTGTAATAAAAAAAATTGATACAATCAATTTATTGGAATCAATACAATCTTTTGATTTTGCATTTAATCTACATTTAATGAGAAGTGTCTTGGGGATTTCAAATGATTTGTCAAAAACATTACAAAAGAAAGATCAGGACATTGTCAATGCAATGGACATGGTGAAAGTTTGCAAAAAGAGACTCCAACTTATGAGAGATGATGGGTGGGATTCTTTCCCGCAACATGTTTCTTCTTTTTGTGAGTATCATTATATTGATTTTCCAAACATGGATGCTATGTTTATGCATTATGCACATGGTGGTCGCCCTCATCGTAATCCTCCACAAATGATCAACTTGCATCACTTTCGGGTAGATTTATTCTATTCTGTCAAAGATATGCAATTTCAAGAATTGAATGATCATTTCTCGGAGGTAAATATTGAGTTACTCTTTTGTGTAGCTTGTCTGTGTCCACAAAATTCATTCTCTACTTTTGATAAAAGAAAAGTGATTCAACTTGCTAAGTTTTATTCACAAGATTTTTCAGAAGTAGATCTCTTCACACTTAATGATCAACTTAATAATTACATTTTTTATGTCCTCTCTAGCAAAGAGTTTGAAGAATTAAATAGTCTCTGTGCGAGAAGTTAGTGTTGACAAGTAAGAGTAGATCATTTCCAATGGTTTACAAGCTTTTGACTTTGACACTAATTCTTCCGGTTACTACTGATACGGTAGAGAGAGTATTTTCTGCCATGAACATTGTGAATGATAGATTGCGCAATTGAATTGGAGATGAGTGGATGAATGATAGCCTCGTTGTTTATGTGGGGAGAGATATATTCTTAAAGATTGATAATGAGGCGATTATATAAAGATATCAAAGTATCAAAACTTGTAAAGAACAATTGTAAGGTATTTTATTTTAGTATAATGTTTGTGTTATAATTTTTTTTTTTATATCGCCCGCACTGAAAAAATTTCCAGGATCGGCCCCAGCTGAGTTGACTGCAGTGCTAAGAACCGGCGATACTATGTAGCATTATCAAACTCTAAATGCATTGTGAATATTTGAACTTTCAACTACTTGAGTCCAGGTCATCCATCTTTCATTTCGTACAAATATGATCAGATGTAAATCCACTAAAATTTAGTTGACCCGCAATACATTGAACCGTTATTTTCTTGAGCTTAAGCCTCATACAAATTAATAATAAACTCATAAATAATTAATTATTATTGTTTTAAAAAAAAACTATCTTTTTAATCAAAATATCTTATTTCCATGATTCCACGAGTTGTCCAATTAAACAAGTTAAAACTGAAATTTTCCTCCCACTCAAGCCATTACCACCTTCACGCTCACGTCTATCCCAGTAACCAACTCCAAACTGCAAAATTCCACTGCATGACAACCTGTTTGTTAAATTGCTCGTACCACATCCCAATCCATTATTCTCGACAAGTTTTCTTCAATAGTTCCTTTTGCATCCAACTCAAAGAAAATCTTTATACTTCAACTCGAAAAGATTTGGAGAAGCTTCAAATGGCGTCTTACTCCAAGAATTTCACAACCCAAATTTTGCTCGCACTGACAATCCTCTCATCTCTTCATCTTTTGCATGTTTCTTGCTTAGAATTCAGAGTCGGAGAGCGAAACGGTTGGGTCGTCCCACCTGCAAATGAAACCAAACTCTACAATGAATGGGCTTCCAAGGAAAGGTTCATCGTTGGAGACACAATTCGTAAGTTCTCTAATACATTTGCATGTTCAGTACACGGATTGGACAGTATTGAGAAATAAATTTGCATTGGTTTTCAGGTTTTAAATACAGGAAGGATTCAGTAATGGAAGTTACTGAATCCGACTACAAGAACTGCAACTCAACACGGCCCAACTTTTTTTCCAACACTGGGAACACAATCTTCACCCTCGACCGCTCTGGATTTTTCTACTTCATAAGTGGAGCAACTGGGCACTGCAGAAAAGGGCAGCGAATGATCATAAGGGTTATGACACAAGATCAAGATTCAAGTTCTTCTGCAGGTTGCAGAAATATTGCTGTGATCGCCTATTATGGAATACTCTTTTTAGTAATTAGTATTCAGTTTGTAGCCTAGCTAGCTCTTGTGAAATTTCTTTAGGATTATTAGTTTGGTTTACTACTATAGAATATTAGGATTGTCTTGTTGTTTTATTCATCCACCATATGCATGTATTTCACTTTTTCAATGTTTCTAACTTCTAACATCCTATTTATTGAAAATGCATTGATGTATCTTTTATCGTTCTAGATTTCCTTCAAGTATGTGAAGTTTCCATAGTTTTTGTTAAGTAAATAATTTCCGATGTCTCCATCTCACAACATTATCTTTGCCGTCTTTATGACTACTCGAGTGCACAAAGAGTTTATAATAGGTTTCTATTGTAAATAAATAAAAATGGGCGATGTATAAGTAAATAAAACTTGTGAATCTTTAAAATGTGTGAATAACACCAACACGAGAAAGTCGTTAGAACAATGTGTGTTACAAGTGACCGACCATGTACGACTCTTAAACTTCTTATTATTTGGTATCTGAATCCTTAGCTATCGATAGCGTAAAAATATTCCTTGATATCGAACTCACCAAGGCAGAACTACGTCCGAAGCAAATCGTGAGGGGTAGGCCTCATCCTTGATTTATCTACGTAGGTCTAGTCAACACGTTGACTCTTGTGCCATCAGTCCCCCCTACGTTAAAACTCCACATAAGATGTAGATGCAACAGTTCTCATTCTTCAAAAGCTGCAGGTGATCTAATAACAACAAATACCAATTTAGCAAGCGCAAAGTTAAATTTCATACATAGAAATGGCTGATTAATTTGGAAAACAAATTCGCCACAAATTCAGTGCCACAATAATTCACGGTATAAAATCTTCCAAGGTTACACTAGGTGCTGCTTAACATAGATAAAAAACAATTAGAGACCCTTCTCAAGCATCGCCCGAACCCGCATTGGCAATCCATAGAGTCGAATAAACCCGGCAGCATCAGCTTGATCATAGATTTGACCACTCTCAAATGAGGAGATATCTTCCCTGTACAAACTGTATGGACTCTCTCTCCCGGTTACATTGACACTGCCTTTGTACAGTTTGAGAGTCACGGATCCAGTGGTTGTTTTTGTGATTTCCTTCATGAAAGCATCCATCGACTCACGAAGTGGATCAAACCATCGGCCAGCGTAAACTAATTCTGCATACTTGAGGGCAAGGATATCCTTGATTTGCATTGTTTCTCGATCCAGTGTGAGAGACTCCAGTTCACGAACAGCAGTGAAGAGAATGGTTCCACCAGGTGTTTCGTACACCCCACGACTTTTCATTCCAACAAGACGATTTTCAACCATGTCTACACGACCAATTCCATGCCTCCCTCCAACCTCATTTAGCTCAGAGAGAAGAGATGCCGGGGAAAGCTCCTTTCCATTTAGTGAAACGGGGAGTCCATCAATTATCCCAATCTTAACATACCTGCATAAAATGAAATCATTTGCAAAGACTGACACCCAATATTTAACAGAAAAGCACAAGTGCATAGAAGCAACTCACTCCGGTTGATTGGGTGCATCTTTAGGGTCAATAGTCATCATGTACATGTCCTCCTTTGGCTCATTTGCAGGGTCCTCCAATATATCTCCCTTTATAGAAAATAAAAACAATATAGAAGAATAAGTTGAGCAAATGAACTAAATCAAATTAATGGTTAGATAAGCCACTACCATATCTCTACGAAAATTAAGCATGGTTTCTACGTCTCCGGACAGCTATGTGACTCGCTTTGGTAATATACGTATAGATGAGAAAATGGATGTGACGACTAAGACTCCTAACCTGAATCATGATATATTTTAATCTAATTCCACGGGGAAATGACAAACAAGAGGAATATATAGATTATAAATTGTTGGAATTAAAATATTATTCATTCGCTTTTCTTCTCGCTACTATTACCTCATGACTAAGGTGCCACAAGTTTCTATCTCTGCTATAAATGGATTTCTTCGTCACTGGAACAGGCACATTGTGTTTTTTAGCATATTCAATAGCATCTTCTCTTCCCGTTATTTCCCACTCTCTCCAAGGAGCAACAACACTAAGTTCAGGATTCAGAGCAAAGAATGTAAGCTCAAACCGGACCTGCAACAATAAAGAATGGCGACAAGTGTTCATAAAATCAAAAAAAAGAAGCTACCCAATCAAATCAAAAAGCACAAAAAGAAGCTAAGAAGAAGAGGAATATTTCAAGAAAATTCTGAAGCATGCCTGATCATTTCCCTTCCCTGTGCATCCATGGGAAACAGCATCAGCTCCAACTTCTCTGGCAACATCAACCATGGCCTGCCATTTTTGATGCATTAGACTATCCAACCAACACAAAAAAGCAGCACATATAATTATGTGCCAAAAGACCAACATCCAACCACCAGCTATCATAAAGTCAATGTTTCATTTATATAATCTTTGAACTGCACCTTTGCAATAACAGGGCGAGCCATTGAAGTCCCTAGCAAGTACTTCCTCTCATAGATAGCACCAGCCCGCAAGCAAGGAAATATAAAATCACTCACAAATTCCTCTTTCAAATCCTTCACTACTAGTTGAGATGCCCCACTAGCCTTGGCCTTCTGTTCCAAACCTTCCAACTCTTGAATCCCCTAAAACGATTAGCAACTGATTAACACACTTTACTGTTTACTATATATTTTTACTTCCTCTGCCTATAAATCCAAACATGAAACTATGCCATATTTCAAAGAAACACAAATAGTTTTGGCATATGCCAGTTTATAGATTCTGATTTTGACATACTTGACCAACATCTGCAGTGAAGCAAACAACCTCGCAGCCATAATTCTCCCTGCAATATGCAACACAGTCAATAAAGATACAACACTCTGAATAGAAAAGGAAGGTAATAAAATTCCAAAACAAGAAATCAAAATATGCAACATATAAGTGTTTGAACATATCAACAATCATGAACATGCGTGAGCAGAAAGCAATTTGTATTAGTGAAGCACATACGCACATTCTATGGGAGTGCACTAAATCAAATGCACCTCTTCATCAGAAATCCACTCGACAATGACGACTATCTCTTAAATCTATAAATAAATAAAATATGTGCTTCTACCCGTTCATTCTTACAATCTTAGTACTGCCAATTGAGATATTTATGTATACGGGTTGACACACCTACCAGAGCTTTCGATAGACAAGGAGAAGAATTTTGAGGGATAACAAAACAAGATCTCATCAAATCATCTTATACATTTCAAAAAAGAAAGAATGGAGAATGCAACATTAATCATAGATAAATTATAGTCAAAAGAGAGTAATCGGTATACCTAAGCCAAGGTACAATTACAGAGGTATCTAAACCACCACTATAGGCCAGAACCACTTTGTTCAATTTCTTGCGCAAAACTTTTCCGTCCATAGTACTAGAAGTCACTGGCTCAATATTACTTGCCATAACTGCCTGGATAACTGCATCATTTTAAAAAATTCGTTAGGGCAATTAAACAAAACCAACTAAAATGAAGAAATGCTAGAAAGCATTTGCAAGGTGCTACTGATAGAATGCATCAAAATAATGTCGCTAAAAAACAAAAATCATTCAACGTGGAAATCATTTTCAATTTGTCTCCCAAAGCATGTAGGTGGAAGCCTATTTGGGGAGCATAAATCATGATTGTTTATTTTCCAAATCATTCGCGCTCAAAATGTCTCCAAGCCATTAAAAGGATACAGGAAAAAGAAAAGCAGTTCAGGTCACAGGTTCAAGAAAATGTAAATTTGTAGCTTAAGAAATGATTATTTTTTAAGAAGGATGCAGATTATTGTGACTGTAAGTGACTTCAAAACAGAAAATAAAATGCAGATTATAATCAAAACTGGTGTAGGAAAAAAATTAAAGCTATCCAGTTGATAATGAAAACTTTTTACTAAATATTTAACAACCGCGCAACATTAAAATTGGAAATTTGGGATCAAACAAGAAAAAGACATGAATAAAACAAAAGTGGAAGCATTGAGAGGTAAGGCTGGTACCACGTTTGTTACAGGCAAGGCCAAAGTTAGCACTAGGATGAACAATGGCATGACCATGAAACTCACTCGCTTTCACACCCAGCTGGCATTGCAAACAAAAAGAACTCTCAATAATGACTCCCCTTAAATCATTCATAAGAGATCAATTGGAATAGTGCTATTTGAAATACCTCTTCCGACGAAGCCTTTCTTGAGCAGTGAATTTTATCATAAGTTCGAGCTGGTTCTATGTTGAATAAGTTAAGTAAATTCATTACCAGGAAAATAGGAAATTTTATGCATACAGCTGGTATTTAGGGTACCTTTTTTGGAACCATGGAAAAGAAGATTGGTGGAAGAACATGAAGAAAATGCTTTTAATTGAGCCATCCTTGTATGACTGATACAGGGTATGATAATTTATCAAACTTCTATTAATTATATAGATACCAAGAATATTTAAAAAAAAAATCCATCAATCAAGTATCAACACTCTAAACCCACTACAATATAACCCAATTAACATAAAAGCAGCCAAATCAAAATCCAACCCAATTAACATAAAAACAGCCAAATCAATCAGCGACCAACTGCAATGCAACAAGAACCAAAATAAACATTCAATACCAAATTCAAAGAAGTGGAATGAAATTAAAAGTGAATAGAAGTTGAAACCCCGAAAAGAAATATCAATATAACCAAGTAACTGATCAAAATGATAAGAATACATGAGTCTTAACTCCAATAGAAATGAAAAAAAAAATTACCAAAATCAGTAGCTACCGCCGCCGGTGAAATGAAGGAGCTTCAAATCAATCTATCTAGACATGAAAATGACGGGGAAGTGGTAGGTAGTGTGAGAGAGTTTTAAATTTTCAGGGCGTTACGTTACAGGCCAGCCCATAATAATGGGTTGGGCTGAAAACTTATGGCTTGATTAGCGGGATTTTAATCACAATTTAATATCAAATTTATTAAAATGAAGCATTTCTCAATCCTACAAGAATGTCCAAATTTCATCGAGTTAAGCCAGTTTAGTCCAGCTAAAAAAATTTATTAAAATTTAATTCAAAATTAACATTTAATTTTAACATTATATTTCAAAGGATTTACAATTTTTCAAATACACGTTCTATCTGTTTTTATTTATATATAATCAAGTGAGAATTATTTTCTGAACGATTTTAGTTTTACTACAATTTAATTATTTCAATAGTACCATACTTTTCATTTTTAAATATATATTTAATTGAATATTAATTATTAAACATGCATGTAAATCAATAATTGAATTGTACAAGAATAATCAAATTGACTCATGAACATGAAATTTAATTAATTTGAATCAATGAATATAGGAAAAAATAATGTATATACATTTAAACAAATGGGGTGTAAGTGAACCAACATAAAATTTAATTAATTTGAATTAATAGATATAGAAAGATGATAATTTAGCTCCTGTTTGGCACCCATTAATTTTTCATTCTCATTCTCATTCTCATTTTTCATTTCAACCACATATTCTTCAAATAAAATAATATTACACACAAATCAAAAATTTTTCATCACTTTTTCACCACACATTCTCACATCAATCACTATTCCAAAATTTCTATTCTCCTCAAAATTAGATTCAAACACACCCTTATATACATTTTAAACAAAGAGGTGTACATGAACCAATATGAAATTTAATTAATTTGAATCAATGAATATATAAAAAGAATAATTTATATATATTTGACAAATGACGTTATATCATATATTAAATGAATAATATTGAAATTAAATAAATGTACATGAATTTGAATAATTTATTTACTCCTATAATAATTAAATAGCTCACAAATTATATGATCTTTAATAATTTATATACTTCTAGAATAATTTATGTTAAAATGAATAATCGTGAAAATAAATATGTATTCATGAACTTAATGACTTAATACTATATTTAATATATTCATAAATAAATGTTAATTAGTATACATGCACATACATAAATAATTGAATTGTAGTATTTCTAGAGCAATTGAACAACCCCCAAAATATATAAAGTGTGCATGCATGAACTTGAAAAATTTATTGGTTGAATTATATTAGGATATATATAAATTAATATTAATTATTTTCATACACATAAATAAATAATTGAATTGTATAAAAAGTTCATTTCACATAATTCATAAACAGTTTTTTTAACTATTTTTTATATTAACTGATTTTCAAATATTATTTTTACAATGTTTATAAAGGATTTCAAAATAACGTGAAACGGACGTTTAGCCGTAACCGATATACCAAAAAGGGACTAGACGAAGATGAACGTTGCATCATCAAATGACGAGCCAATTCTTCTAAAGATTAAGAATATACTACAACATTAGCGTATGCACAAGCCCGGTTTTGGGCAAAGGTAAGTGAGGCCGGCGCCTCGGACCCAAAATCAGGGAGGGCCTTAGAATTTTTGAAAAAAAATATATATATAAGTGAAAAAAAAGCCCTAAATCCTATCATTTTGTTTCTTCTCTTAATTCTCTAAGCAACACCATGAGATATGTTCCAAAAGATTTTCAAGGTTTGTTAACTGAGTTAAGTTCAATTGTTCAACTACATGAAGTTTAACGTAGTTTTATGTTTTCGAAATTCAAATCTATTGCCGGTATTATTCATATTTCAATTTCTAGTTTTATTTTATTTATTTATTTGATGGTTGCAATGTAAAATCTTAGATTAAGGCCACGTTCGGGAGGGATTAAAAGTCAATTAAAATTGAAAATATGGCCGTTATTGGGTCTCACTCGTCTAATAAAAGTCAACAATAACGGCTATATTTTCAATTTTAATCCGATTTTAATCCCTCCCATACAAGGCCTAAATATTTTAATGTTGTTATTAAAATATAAATAAAATTGAGAAATCTCAAAGTTGAAGTAGAGGCCTAAAAATCACTATTACGTTGAAAAAATCTTACACTTCAAATCTTTGAAAAGATTTTTCTATTTTTTTCTTGAATTTTTTCATTTTTTTTCTCTAACTCATATTTCTTTCATTTTTTGGTGATTATTATTAATCTAATTTGATTTCAATTTTTTTTTTGTATCTAAATTTTGAATTTTTGTTATTATTTACCTTCCATAATCTGAGGTTTTGAAATATGTTTCAAAATATTCTGTTGAATTTTTTTGTATTGATTTTCTCTACCTTCATATTTCTTTCGTTTTTTGTGATTTTTTTTCACTTAAATCAGAATTTACAAATTGTATGACATTTTTATTGATCTAATTTGATTTCAATATCATTCAAATGTGTGTAGACTTTTTATATTATACGATTGATGTTTACATAAGTTTATAATTCTAGTTATTTTGCCATCTCTTAATCATTAATTTTTAGTGAGTAATTAATTGATAAGTGTATTTTCATTCTCCTACTCTTTTTCACCTGATTGTTGAGGTACAAGGGAGCCGTTCGCATTGTCAAAGGCCCAAACATGACCCCACATTTCTACGTCGGTTCGATCTTCAAGTATGTTATTACTTGTAAATCTAACAGACTTTAGGGTCCGTTTGATTAGAAGGGTGAAAAATGGGTGGAAAAAAAATAAATTTTAGGGAAAGTAATTGCTTATAAAATATTTTGCAGGGAATTGTTAATTAAGTGTGTTTGATTGGTATAATTTTTCACCCGAAAATTTTTAAAATTTTGTGTTCGTTTGGCTTTGTTTTATATGGAAATTGTCCATTGAAGTGATAATTATTTTCACAATTGGTTATAAAATTTGTTTCCATTGTCAAAAAGTACTAAAAAAAGAAAAAATAATTTTTTTCCTAAATAATCATTTTTTTTTATCAAAGTTTAGTTTTCGCTTGACTTTGTTTTACATGAAAATTGTCCATTAAAGTGAAATTTATTTTACAATTGGTTATGAAATTTGTTCTAATTACCAAAAAAATAAAAATAAAAATAAAAAATCAAATCACCTAGAACCCATTTTCCCACCTAAACGGTGAGAAAATGGTTTCACTGATTTCCAAGAATTGGTGCATGTGTGGGGGGTGGGTGGAATTTCTTTTCCATGACAAAAAAAACCTATCAGACAATCACTTTTGTTGAAAATGGAAATTGTTTTCCTACTTCCCTAAAAAATGTGTGTTATCAAACATACCCTTAGTTAAAGATCACACTGGCCATGGGCGTGACTACATAGGGATCAAAGGGAAAAAAATTCGGGGGCCTAGTTTATAAGGTTCATCTCGGGCCCTGAAAATCACATAATCAGCCTTGCGTATGCATACCTATTGCATTAGAAGAGTAGTGTGGGTCTTGGGAGGGGCTCGAGCTTCCTCTGTTTTCAAAGTTGGAGACTCAGGTAATAAGGAAGGTTCGTCGTTGCAGACGTAATTCGTAAGTTCTCTAATACGACTGCATATTCAATACACACTATTAAGCAATAAACTTGCGTTCGTTTCAAGTTCTAAATACTGATAATTTCAACTAAATACGGCCTAGCTTTTTCTCCAATACTAAGAACACAATCTTCGCCCCTTGGCCGTTTTGAATTTTTCTACTTCATCAGCAACTGAGCAAAAAAAGGGCATCGAATGATCATAATGTTATGGCACGAGATCGAGATTGAAGCTCTTCTGCATGTTGCACGGGTATTGCTGTGATCACCTGATATAGGATGGTATTAACAATTTTCCTCGAAGACCGCTACTCAATGCACCTCCCCCCCCATGGTGACATCGACCCCCATGGGCCGTCTACCATTAAGAGGCCAGCGACGTCGACCCCCACTATACTTAGCCAAATAAATGGCCATGAGATAGACAAGAATCACCCAACATCAAACTCGGCCATGACCAACCGCAATGCGAGTGGGTGTTAACGCTACAAAACGTGGGGGAGTGGGAAGGCATACGTAGGACACGTGGCACCGTAAATCGCGGAGTAGGGGGCGTGCCATCAGGTGCCTATAAATACCCCAATGTGAGAAAAGGTATGGCTTCTTGAAACCCGAACTATTGGCATTCCATATATACTTCTCAAAACTCGTTACTAATTCTCACGAGGTACAACGGGGGAGAAAGCCCCAACCTCATTTTGCAGGTAGCAACCACCAACTAGGGCAACCGGACCACCGCACTCATCAAGGCGAACACGGAGGTCTACCTTGCTACTATTTCATTGGCGCCGTCTGTGAGAAACCACTGAACAAAAAAGCTATGTCAAGGAGACGAACTAGGAGTGAAACACGCATGGTCGGAAACACTGCAGACACGGAGTCAAAGTCTGTCGCTCAAGGTCATGTCCCGCCACCGCCATCGCAATATGTAACACAGGGTCAATTCAATGCCTTGGAGACACAATTGGCGGCCATGATGACCCTCTTGGAAGGCCAGACGCAGAGAATTTCAGCCCCACCGCAGAGTTCGTCGGAAGCCGTACGCGAGCAACCCCCCCAGGTGGCACAAACGGTTACCCCGCCGGTTACCCAGCCAACAACAGGAGACATGGGGGCTTCTGGCTCTGTGTTTCCACATGTTCCCCAACCCGTGACGGAATTGGAAAAGAAGATAGAGGAAATGATGACCCAGAAGATAGACGATGCACTGACTAGGAGGAAGGACAGACGCAGGCAAATGGTATTAGAGGAGGATCCGTTTGCTCCAGAAATAATGGTCGTCCCTTTACCGAAGGGTTTCAAACAGCCAATGATAGAAGTATACGATGGAGTCACGGACCCGCTGGACCACTTGCGTACTTTCGTGGATTTAATAAGGCTATATGCAGCCCCAGACGCAGTAATGTGTAGGTCGTTCCCCCCGACACTTAGGAGGGAAGCAAGAGACTGGGTGGCCACACTGGCACCCAGGTCTATAAAAACTTTTGATGAGCTCTCCAGGAGTTTCGTGGCATACTTCATGAGCAGCAAGAGAAAACGAAAGACAGCTATTGGATTGATGCAAGTGGTACGGAGAAGGATGAATCTTTACAGGAGTACTTGGCTAGGTTCAGCCGGGCAACCCTAGGCATAAGGGATCTTCAAATGTCTGCAGTAGTGACGGCATTAATGAACGGGACACGAAATAGGGCCTTCAAAATGTCACTCTCCAAAAATCCTCCAGAGTCAATGCATGATTTGTTGAAAAATGGTGACAAGTATGTTGACGTAGAGGAAGCAGAGAAGGTCACGAAAAATCTTAGAGAGGGATGGGAGACGGGAGCCCATAAGCGGAAATCGGGTGATGTGCGAATGCCCGTTGATAAGGATAAGAAGAGAAATGAGCGTGTAAGCAGGGGGTATCCTCAAGATCGTTTTGTCAGACAGAGACGAGAGGAGGACAAAGCCTTCACCCCTCTTAACACTCAGCGAAATAAGATATTGATGGAAATTCGAGACATGAAAGAGCTTGAATGGCCGAGGCCGATGGTAGCATCATCCGGCAAAAGGGATAAAAACAAGTACTGCCATTTCCACAAGGACCATGGGCATGAGACCGAAGAATGTATGCATTTGAAGGAGGAGATCGGGCACCTCTTGAAGCGGGGCTATTTGACCAAGTATGCGAGAAATGACAGAGGCAAACAGAAGGTCGAGGATCGACCACCGCCTAGGGCTGGAGTTATAAATGTAATTGTTGGAGGAGTTGCCTCGGGTGGAGACTCCAACTCTGCTAGAAAGAGCTATGCGCGAACAGCGGCATTCTGTTCTATTCAGAAAAGGGTTGAATTTGATCATAGCATCACTTTTGGTGAAAAGGACCTGATAGGCGTGGCGACCCCCCACGATGATGCCTTGGTAATAGTCGGCGACATAGCAAACTATGATGTCAAAAGGGTGTTAATCGACGGTGGGAGAGCAGCGAATGTACTCACATGGGAAGCATTTCAAGGGTTAAAAATTTCGGCGGAAAGGTTGAAGGCTGTGTCAACCCCCCTTATAGGATTTGGAGGAGCTACTGTGATACCAGAAGGGGCAATAGAGCTACCAGTAACGTTGGGTACCTACCCAGCCAGTGTGGTCACCCTAGCAAATATTCTGGTTGTTAAAACCCCCATGGATTATAACGCGATCTACGGTCGACCCCTGTTGAATATAGTAGCGGCCATCCCATCTACTTACCACCAGGTGATGAAATTTCCAACCAGTCGAGGTGTGGGATGTGTGAGGGGTAATCAACAATCTTCAAGGAAGTGTTATGTGGACAGCATACGAACTAAGGGATCCCCACCAGTGATGATGTTGGACCTCGAGCCCCCAAAAGGAAGAATTGAACCCCTCAACACTACAGAAAAAATCATGGTGGCGGAAGGACATGAATTCAGTATGGGGACAGGACTGGAGCAGGGTGAAAAAGAGGTGTTGGTAAAGTGTCTAGCAATTAATTTGGATGTATTTGCGTGGAGTCCGAACGACGTACAAGGGGTTGACCCGTCTATTGCACAACATCGCCTGGGTATCTTACCGGGAGCTAAACCGATTAAACAGAAGAAAAAAAAATCTAGCCCCGGAGCGGCAGGCATAGAGAAGGCAAAAAAGCTCGGCGGCTCGGGCTCGGCTCGGAAAAAGCCCGAGCCGGGCCCGGCTCGGGCTCGGTCGCACCGAGCCGAGGCTCGGGCCGAGCCCCACGTGGGGGCTCCGAGCCGAGCCCGGGCCGGCCCGTGTGGCTCGCCAAAATGGCCCGTGTTTTTAAAAAATAATAATAATAAATAAATAAAAATAAAATTGAAATCTGCCTGCAATTTGCAGGCAGATTAGCTGCCTGTAGCACGCAGCTAGAAGCTGCGTGCTACAGGCAGCTAGAAACGCAACTTCTAGTTTGCACTGCTACGGGCGGCTCTCTGCTACGGGCGGATTCGTACTGCTACGACGTGACGGCGAATCTACTGAAATCGGGCGATTCATTTGTACGATTTCGTGATTCAAAAAATTTTAAAAATTCGCGTGTTTTCAAAAATTTTGTCTGAAAAATCATATCACAAGTCAGACACATTAGGCGTTAACGTGCACGCAAGATTTTTCCTTGCGTGCACGCAAATTTTTTTTTTTTTTTTAATTTTAAAATTTGAAATTTTTTTTTCTGTCTATAAATACGAGAAAATTTTTCTATTTCATATCACTCTTCATTCTTCAATCGCTTAACTCAGTATTATTTTCAATTTACTCATTTTGCTATATTCTTTACTACGATATTCTATATTCTCCATTTCTCCTCTCCTATTTTTTTACATATCATATTCTTAATTCTTTACTACAATTTCCCTCTATTATAAATTTATAATACGTACACATGGATTTTACCAGTGATGAGATTAATCAGTTTAGAGGTAGTTCGAGTACTCCATTGGGGTACAATACATCTCAAAATGTTCCAATTGATTTGGAAGATATCGAAGAGGAGGAAGTAGTCGAGGTTAAGAAGTCGAAAAAAGAGTCTGCAGATTGTTGGCAACATATGACTCGAAAAAAGTTGGGGTTCAAAATGGAGTCGATATTTGGAAAGCATGTTGCAATTATTGCGGTAAAGAACTCGCTTGGAAGCCTAGTTCGAGTACATCGCATTTAAATAGACACATATTAAGAAGTTGCAAAGCGAAACCGGTCGGTCTTGACCGAAAGCAGACCGAACTAACATTTATCGGTTCCGGTTCTACTCTTTCCACTTTTGTATATTCACGGGAAAGATTTCGTGAAGGAATGGTTGCATACGTGGCTGCAAAGCAGAGATGCCGCTAACGATGATCGAGTCAATACACTTTACTCGTCTTGTGCGTAATTATCTCCAACCCAGGTATCATTCTTATTGTAGAAATACACTTCGTTACGATGCTATAAAATTATATAACAAAAGAAAACAAACTAATATTGAAAGTTTAAAAACTTTTAATTGTGTTATATCATTTACCTCGATTTATGGACCGGTGTTAATAAAAAAGGTTATATTGCTACTGACTCATTACATTGATCACCTATGGATTATGCATAAAAGAATTATTGCATTTAGATGTGTAGAATATCCTCATAATGCGACTAACATATACATGGTTTTAAAAGATATTATACAAGAATATGGTATGCAAGAAATGATTCGAAGTTTTACTTTTGATAATGCTAGTGTAAACAAAGTTGTTGTCGATAAATTTATTGATGATTTGAACCCTATATTTGGAGGTTTATTTTTCCATCAACGTTGTGTATGCCACATTATTAATTTGATTGTAAAATCTGGATTAGAACATATAAAAACACGGTTAGATAAAATTAGGCAAGCAATTAATTTTATTATCGCATCACCCGCAAGAAAGCAAGCATTTAACAGTTTATGTCTTTGAGTATGGCTTAGAAGAGAAATCATTTGTCACCGATGTATCACATAGATGGAATTCTACATATCTTATGTTACACTCGTGTGAAAATTATGATAAAGTTATTACAATGTATTATAATGGTAGGCATACATATGGACCCGAACATAATTTGGAAGATTGGGAATGGAATCTTGCATTTATCGTTAAAACATTTTTAAAACCGTTTTTCAATGCCACAAAGGAATGTAGCGGTATTTATTACCCTACATCTTCACTTGTTTTACAACATTTTTTCTATTTTGCACAAACATTTCAAAGACATAGGAATTTCCCAATTTTTGTTGATGTAGTTCATTCTATGGAGTTAAAGTTTCGTAAATATTGGGAAGAGATACCCTCATTATTTTTATTAGCTTCGTAATGGACCCTCGACTTAATTTAATCGGCACAAAAGCTATTATAAATGGGATTTCACGTTTCATGGATATACAATTTTCACATACGAATATAGAATCAATGTTATGCGAAATGTATAACTATTACGTTGAAAAAGAAGGTCAGTGTAGTTCTTCCCAAAATACTTTTTCAAAGAACACTTCAACAAATGTAGATAATATATGGAGTTATTTAGAGACCAATACTAGTATTCCCTCATTTAGTTCTAGTTCGTCAATATCTAGAGCAATAGATGTCAGTGGTACAAATGTTGAAATTCCTTCGGAGTTAGCTAGGTATATGTGCGTGGACGTTCGTAGTATGTTACAACCACAAGAATTACAGGATTTTAGTCTTTTATCATGGTGGAGATGTAACGAAAGGCAGTATCCAATTGTATCAAAAATTGCTCGCGATCTACTAACACCGCCGGTGTCTACAGTAGCATCGGAGGCTGCATTTAGTTTAGGTGGTCGAGTTTTAAGTGACGAACGATCAAGACTAAAAGAAGATATATTGGAGGCTTTAATATGTTTGAAGGACTGGGAATGTGCGGAATTACGTCTTCAAGAACAAGTTGATAGTATAATGGCCGATGAGTTACAGCAGATTAAAGCATAAGATATTGTAAGTTTTTAAATTGTTTAGTTTCAATTCAATACGTAATTTTTAATTTTTTTTTTTTGTTTCAAAAAAAATTGTACACGAAATATTTTATTCGTGTACAATTTTAACTCCGCCTACGATAATTGTAGCCGGTCCCAAGCCCGGATAAAGGAGGAGAGTTTTATTCTTCAATGATAAATATAATAGTTATTGCCTTGAATTATTGGAATTACGACCCTCAACGAAATTTCACCATGACATTACAAGAAATAATAGTTACATACTTTAAGTAAAAATGAAGTTTTCATAATCTCTTTAATTTATAACACGTGTTACGCATAAAATGTACAATTTTTTTTTTTTAATGTAGATTTTATTAAAAAAAAAAAAAAAAAAAAAAAAAACCGAGCCGGCTCGGCCCGCTAAGGCTCGAGCCTAAAGCTCGGGCCGAGCCTAATTTTTTTTGGCCGGGCCCGGCTCGGGCCAAAAAAAGCTCGGTCCAAAAAAGCTCGGGCTCGGCTCGTTGCCACCGCTAGGCAGGCAGCAGCGAAGGCAGAGGTCGATAAGCTACTACAGGCAGGATTCATCAGGGAGGTACAATATCCCGAATGGTTAGCAAATGTTGTCTTGGTGAAAAAGCCGAACGGGGCATGGCGTATGTGTGTAGACTACACCAGACTCAACAAGGCATGTCCAAAAGACTCATACCCGCTACCCAGAATAGATCACCTGGTGGATGCCACATCGGGTCATGAACAGCTAAGCTTCCTAGATGCATTCTCTGGGTATCATCAGATCTCCATGGCGAAAGCAGATCAGGAGAAAACCTCTTTCATAGTTGACGCGGGGACATATTGCTATACGGCCATGCCGTTCGGTTTAAAAAACGCCGGGGCAACCTATCAGAGAATGGTGAACAAGGTCTTCAAGGATCTGCTCGGAGGGGTCATAGAAGCATATGTGGACGACATGGTCGTCAAGAGTGTGAAGGCCAACAACCATGTTAGTGACTTGCAGAAAGTGTTCAACACTGCTCGACAAAACAAGTTGAAGTTCAATCCAGAGAAATGTTTTTTTGGAACAACGGGAGGCAAGTTCTTGGGTTTTATGATCACGCAAAGGGGCATCGAAGCAAATCCGGATAAAATACGAGCTATTTTGGAAATGAAGAGCCCAGAAAACAGGAAGGAGGTCCAGAGATTGACGGGCAGGGTAGCAGCACTGAACCGCTTTATGAGCCGAGCTGCGGATAAATGTTACCACTTCTTCAAGGCGATTGGGGGTTCTACTAATTTTGAATGGACCAAGGAGTGTGAGGAGTCCCTGGAATCTTTAAAACAATCGTTACAGCAGCCTCCTGTCTTGACTAGGCCGTGCCCAGGGGATGTGTTGAGTCTATACTTAGCAGTGTCAAAACAGGCAGTCAGTGCAGTACTGGTGAAGGAGTTTCCTAAGATGCAGAAGCCTGTTTACTACGTCAGCCAAGTGTTGAGGGGAGCGGAAACTCGATACAGCCTTGCAGAACAGTTGGTACTGGCATTAATTGTAGCTGTCAGAAAACTAAGGCCGTACTTTCAGTCCCACACCGTACAAGTCCTGACCGATCAACCTGTCAAGCAAATTTTGCATCGACCTGAGACGTCGGGTAGGATGCTGAAATGGGCGATCGAATTGAGTGAGTTCGATATCGAGTTCAGACCGAGGACAGCCATCAAGGCGCAGGTATTAGCAGACTTTATCGCAGAGCCAACGACTCTGCCTGACCATCCCCAACAATCCGAAGCAGTCTGGAAAATTTTCGTGGATGGAACCTCACATGGTGAAGGGTCCGGAGCGGGCATCATAATGATAGGGCCAGAATCTGAAGAGCTGGCGTATTCGTTACGCTTTGAGTTCCCCGCGACAAATAATGATGCAGAATATGAAGCAGTCATAACGGGCTTGAGTCTGGCAGCCAGGCTTGGGATAACATCAGTCGAGATTTGCAGCGACTCCCAGTTGATTGTCGGACAGGTGACAGGTGAATTTGAGGCGAAGGATGGAAAAATGGCATCCTATCTGATGAAGGTTAGAGATTTGCAAAGGGGGTTTACAAGTTTCAAAATAACCAAGGTCCCTCGCAAAGACAATGAACGAGCAGACGCCTTGTCCAAACTGGTATCGACTAATCCAAAGCATCTACCTAGCACTGCTAATGTACAAATCCTACGACAGTCGAGCATCTTGCTCATAGATGATGTCGCAAGCCCAGAGCGAGAAAAGAGCTGGATAGACCGGTTGGTAGACTACCTGACGGAAAACAAATTGCCAATTGATGCACTTGAGTCTAGGAGGCTGAAAATACGAGCGGCTTCATTTACCATAATCGACGGGCGGCTATACAAACGAGGTTTTACCATGCCATACTTGAAGTGTTTGCATCCAACAGAAGCTCAGGATGTACTGCTCGAGATACACTCGGGGATTTGTGGCAACCACCCGGGGGCAGCTACCCTTGCCTTCAAAGCTCTCCGGCAGGGGTACTATTGGCCCATAATGAAGGAAGATGCCAAGACATTGGTAAGGAAGTGTGATGCGTGTCAGCGTCATGGAAATTTGATTCATGTTCCTGCCGAGCAGCAGTCATTCATTTTTGGGGTGAGTCCTTTCTTTTAATGGGGAATGGATATTCTGGGACCTTTGCCCATGGCTAAAGGGCAGCGGAAGTTTTTGCTTGTGGCCATTGATTATTTCACGAAGTGGGTTGAAGCGGAACCCTTGGCCACCATTACCACGGCAAAAATACAAAGCTTCACATGGAAAAACATAATATGCAGGTTCGGTATACCAAGAGTCCTCGTTACCGACAACGGCAGGCAGTTCGACAACCACAGCTTCAAAGCTTTCTGTTCGAGCTACCACATAGATCACAGACTCACCTCGGTGGCTCACCCTCAATCTAACGGGCAGGCAGAAGTCACAAATCGAACGATCCTGTGGGACCTTAAAACGAGATTAGAGAAGGAAAAGGGAATTTGGGCCGATGAGCTACCTAATGTGTTGTGGGCATATCACACCACCCCACGAGACTCCACAGGAGAAACCCCTTTCAAGTTATCTTTTGGAATAGAAGCCGTGGTTCCGGTGGAAGTCTTGAACGAATCTGGCAGGATGAAAGCCAACCAGCTTGATGTCTCAACCACCAATGCAGAGCTCGATCTACTAGACGGAGTGAGGGAAAGATCGGCCATGCGAATGATGGCTTGTAAGTGAAGGGCATCTAAGTACTTCAACCGCAGGGTAAAACCAAGAGTCTTCCAGCCAGGAGATCTCGTTCTTCAGGAATCAGCAGCGGCGGGCCACCCTCCAACCAAGCTTGGACCGAACTGGGAAGGACCATACGAGGTGATCCGGAATCTCGGGAAGGGAGCTTACAGCCTGAAAGACTTGGGACGGAAAATCCTTAGGCAGGCCATGGAACGCTGAGCACCTCAAGCAGTACTATCAGTAGACAAACAAAAGAGGGTACGAGCAACATAGATACAGTTGTTAGGAGAATTGTTTTTTCTTTGAATTGTTTTTTCTTTGTTTGTCTTTGATGTAGTGACCGATTGTAAATATTGTAGTTAGGAGTTTTTCATGATGTAATGCCTGCAATAGGCACACCTGATTGAAATTTATTTAATGGAAATGCTAAGTGGCGGCAGATGATGAGGGTGCTACGGAAGGGCCAGCCTAGCTGGGACGTCCGGTGCGCCTACTGAGTCCCCAAATCTTGGCAAGCTAAATTCTACTGGAAATGCTGATTCATAATCAATTGAAGCAAAAACACACAGCGGTGAGCAAAAAAGCCTAAAAATTGGTTAGCTCAAAATCGCTAGGGGCGGGTGGTGAGTTCTTCAAAACCAAAAATGGTTAAGGCTCAAAATCACCTGACCTCGACCTCGACGATACAAGATAGCTCGACACACAGCGGTGAGCAAAAAAGCCTAAAAATTGGCTAGCTCAAAGTCGCTATGGGCTGGTGGTGAGTTCTTCAAAACCAAAAATGGTTAAGGCTCAAAATCACCCGACCTCGACGATCCAGGATTGCTCGACCTCGACGATCCAGGATTGCTCGACCTCGACGATCCAGGATTGCTCGACACACAGCGGTGAGCAAAAAAGTCAGAAACTTGACTAGCTCAAAGTCGCTAGGGGCTGGTGGTGAGCTTTCAAGACCGAAAATGGTTAAGGCTCAAAATCACCCAATCCCCCCAACGATGCAAGACAGCTTGACGTATAGTGGTGGGCAAAATAGTCAAGAAATCGACTAGCTCAAAATCGCTAGGGGTTATGACCGACTTCTCAAAGCTTAAAAGGTTCTAGGCTCAAAATCACCTAGCCCGTCAATCAATGCCTCTAACCACACAGCAACTAGCATAAAACATCATATATATATATATATATATATATATATATATATATATATATATATATATATTCCTACATACCGAGCCAGGAAAACGTGCAAAATAACTAAAGTGTCCACATCCCGGACCGGAAGAATGCACAAAATAACCAATTGACAGAAACATAATGGGAAGTGCTCAAAAGCAACTAAAGATCAGATCAGCTCGAGCGAAAAGTCTCCTCGCTCCCGGCTCGAGACGTCTGCCCAAATATCTTAGGCTGGGGGGCTCCGCCTTCCTTTCCCTTACGCTTTGCCAAAAACTTATCAAAACCTGCAGGATCGATGGGAGGATGCTCAACAGATATCCACTCCTTAGTCAACTTGATGGACGCTGCCATCACTTTTCCCCCATAAAAATTCAGAGCCTTAGCAAAGTCGGTAGACGACTTGTATCGCTCTATCGAGGTCTTCAAATCCTTAGCGTACTCTGCAGAAGCCTTGTATTTCGCCACTGCCTCCTCAGGAGCCCGAGCCAAAGCAGAGCGCAAATTGTTTATCTCATACTCTTGCTCTATAGAACGAGACTCCAAATTTTCGATCGACTTCCTAGAGGAAGAGAGTTTCTTCTTATAACGGTGAGCCTCTCTCTCTTTCTCTTCCACAAAAATCTTCAACTCCTTCAACTCCGACGCTAAACGACGGCTGGACTCGGCGAGCCCAACCTGAAGGGCCACAGCCTGAAACGAACAAGAAATCATACGATTAAAGCAAAAAAAAAAAAAAAATAATAAATAAATAAATAAAAAACCCTACCCTCTGGGTGTGAACTGACAGAACCCGTTCGATGTCATCGGCACTCTGACAAGCGATCGACTGAACACGCATGGGCGCAACCAAAGATTTAACTGCCCTCATCTCCGAATAGCCTCGAGAAGGAGGAAATTTGAAATCTGGTAAAGGACAACCCTCACGCTCGGACGCTACACGACCTGGGCTGCCCCCTGTGTCCACGGGCGGGGGGACCGCATCGACGGGGTCGTCCGAAAGTTGAGTAGCCTCCTCATTTGTAGGCTGCTGTGCTCCCCCATCGCGAGCCTTTCTTCTCTTCAACAAGGTTGGAGGTGGATCATCGTCGCTCTCATGACCGCGCTCCACCAAGGAGTCCATGGTCACCCCTAAGTTGAAGTCCATGCCTACGTCAACAAAATAAAGACTATCAGGCTTACAAAGTAACATGTCGAGAAGTGCAACAAAGAAGAAGAAAAATGAGACATGTAAAAATCTTACCATCAATAGGGGCAAACCCCTCATCACTCCCTAGTTCGGGCAAAGACCTCAATACCTCGTCCAAGTCAAGATCCATATCTGTGCACAAACAATCAAGTCAGTCCAAATCAACCAATAGAGAACAACACGAAAGAGACTCCAAAAAATAATGCTTATAAGCAGGGTATGAAAACCCACCAGTAGGACGACCGACCCCAACCATGTTCCTCATGGTCAGAACCGACTCCAGATCAGGCGCAAGGGGTGGAATTTTGGTCAACTTTTGGATTTGTGTATTCAGAATGGGGGTGATCTCGACTTCGCTATTGAAAAGACGAATTAGGGGGTGCCTCCAATAGGTGTTAAACGGAAATTGGCCCTCATGAGGACGAACAAAGAAAAATCGGGATTTCCACCCGCTGTTGGAATTCCTAAATTTCGGGAAGAGCAACGGGACCCTGGCGGTGAAGTAAACGAAGGCATTGCTTTGGGCTAACTCGTGCATCTCGAAGACACACTTAAAAAGATCCATTGAAAGAGGAATTTCCTTGAGAAGGCAAACATATAGGAAATAAAGCGCTTTTCTCCACGCATTGGGATTTATTTGGCTGGGAGTAAGGTGGAACTCGTTGAATAACGATACAAAGAAAGGATGTATGGGAAAGCGAAAACCACCATCCATGACGTCTTTGTAAACGGAAACTTCGCGGGGGTCGGTTCCGGGAAGTGTTTCGTCCGGCCTAGGGGCCCTATAGATGTAGTTATCTACCCGCTCATACTTCTTAAGCGACTTCTCTAACTTAAATGGGGAATTGTATAAGCTATGACACTTGGGAATCTCAAGAACCACCTCCTCACCCGCGGCATCTCGCCCAATTTCTACGTTTTGATTTAAAGATTTAGTGGACCCAACATGGCGTTTTGGAGAAGTCGGTTGGAAATCTTGAAGTTCAGCCGAATATAGTGAAGTGTTTGACTCGGAAAGGTCTCGCGAATTTTCGACAAAAATCGACCCCCGAGGGCTGGTCGACCGCCGGTCAACCTCGCGGCTGGACGACGGTCGAGCGGCCGCAAGGTTGGCCGACACTCGGCCAGCCAATGTCGACCAGCACAGCTGGTCGACGACCGTCGACCAGCAACTCTGGTCGGCGAGGCCGGGGGCGGTTCGCCATCGGCCAATCCACCAAACAACGGGTCGGTCGACCCCCTCACCTCCTCGCCTTCACTTTCATTGGATGAGGATATGAATGTCTTGTACATGTTGAAATTACAAGATGAAATGAAAAGGAGAATGAGATTACCTTGGGTGGAAGTGGAGAGATGGAGATTCTTGCTAGAGGAGGAAATGATAAATGAATGCCCTACTAACATTTAAATAGTAGGAGGCTTTGAAAATTTTGTGATTTTTGGGGGGAAATTTCCCCCCAAAACCAAGGACCAATGGTGGAGCGCCACACGGACGATTGGCATTGGAATTAAAGAAACGTTCATAACTTTTTGCTCCATTGTCAGATTTCCTATTATAATATGTTTTCGGAAACGTCTCTCAGAGCTCTACGACGTGTCAATGGGGGAACCTCGTTTGAGGATGTTTCCAACCCCAAATTCGCACTCTAAGGCCTTCTACCGGACAGTTAAAGTTTTAGCGATACTTTCGTTTTTTCCATTTCTAGTTGGTTTGAACCCAAAACTTCCGTTCGGCGTCATAAAATGCTACCTCTTATCGATAAGTATCAACAAGAGGCAGAGGGGCTAGTGATATAGGTTGGTATTAACGATTTTCCTCGAAGACCGCTACTCAATGCACCCCCCCCCCATGGTGACATCGACCCCCATGGGCCGTCTACCATTAAGAGGCCAGCGACGTCGACCCCCACTATACTTAGCCAAATAAATGGCCATGAGATAGACAAGAATCACCCAACATCAAACTCGGCCATGACCAACCGCAATGCGAGTGGGTGTTAACGCTACAGAACGTGGGGGAGTGGGAAGGCATACATGGGACACGTGGCACCGTAAATTGCGGAGCAGGGGGCGTGCCATCAGGTGTCTATAAATACCCCAATGTGAGAAAAGGTATGACTTCTTGAAACCCGAACTATTGGCATTCCATATATACTTCTCAAAACTCGTTACTAATTCTCACGCCGGAGGTACAATGGGGGAGAAAGCCCCAACCTCATTTTGTAGGTAGCAACCACCAACTAGAGCAACCGGACCACCGCACTCATCAAGGCGAACACGGAGGTCTACCTTGCTACTATTTCATCACCTATTTTTGTTTTGGACAACTAAAAATGAATTGGTCCACGACTTTGATCATAAAATAAGTAGTACATATTTTTTTATGTAATTCTACAATGAAAATAATATTTTTTTCTCGAGTGAAGTGACTTGTAATTTTTTGATATTTATTTGCTTAATTTTATAGATCGTAGTTTGTTCAATTTTTCAAGTGTTATGAATTCTCTTTAATTAGAGTTAAAAGTTATAAATTTTATTTTCTATTTATAAAGTTAGATTTATTTTTTATTTTTTGGTGATTTATTTAGAAGTTATGTTGTTTTATTTTAGTTGTATAAAATTTAATAAATCTCTTTAACGCAATGTCCTCAATTAAGTTTAAAATATTATAAATTCTAATGAATTTTGTAAATTCAAATAGATTTCCAAATAATCTTTAAAAATCTCATTAAAAATATTGAAATTTTAAAAAAGGTTGTTAGGTGTATTTTAAACTTGAAATCAATCAAGATCTTTTAAAGTCGCTCTATTAATGAAATCATTATAAATTCATGAATTAGCGAGGATATCTAAATTTGAAATCCATCGAGGGGTATTCAAATGAAAATTTTAAAGTCGTTTTATTGCATTCACGTTTCGAAATTTTCACGCCAATAGGATATTACGTAGATCTACAAAGAAACCAATTATAGAGCTAGAAATCCTAAGTGAAGATTGAGAATGGGAATGATCTAAGTGGGAATGAAATGATCAAGTTTCTATCCCACTATAAAATTATGTTGTGCATAATTTATTTACTTTTTATATTAAATTGTGAAAATATTGGCATGAAATCCATACTGAAAGTATTCTTATGATCATTCCATATTTAAAATCTTTTTCCAGATACTTGATTGATTGGAGTTGGAGGTTGAGATTACTGACAAAATTATCTTGCAGTGAGAATTTTATTTCAAAATTATTTTGCAAACATTCGTATGTTGGATTAATGTTTAGCATTGTTAATATGTTGAACCTTTAAAAAGTAAACGATGAAGCAATATATCAAAATTTAAATAAATTAGTCTCTAGAATAATTTTATCTTCTTTTTTTTTTTCCCATCCAATTTTTTATAAAAAGATCAATTTGTAATTAAGCATATGTTTGGAGCCATTCTTAGCAATTTTTTAGTAAAATTCCTACCATTATACAGTAATATCAGTCACCTATTTTGACCAAGCCAAGCAGAATTTTGACATTGGAGTCAATAATTAGGGCTCAAACGGCCAGAATTTTGATTAAAATCAAGAAAGAATTGCGCCCAGACAAACACTAAATATTGTTCATGTTTGGTAGATAATAAAATTCATATTTTAATTTAAGTCAAAATTAACAATTAATTTTTGTACCATATATATTTTATGGGATCTAGAACTTTTTAATCATGCATTTCATAAATTTTTATTAAAATGTACTAAAAATATGATTTTTAATCTCTACAAAACAGGGGTAGTTTATAAATTTTATAAACCTCCCCCTTCTAAGTGAGAACTTCTTATCGTTGCACTAAATCTGCTTGAATTTTATTTTACATGAAAGTTTTCAAAAGTTTTATAAATTTTATAGAAGTCTATAAAATCTTAAAAATGAAAATCTATAAAAATCTGCGAAAAACTTTCATTAATTTCATAAAAATCTATAGAAGTGCATCGCTTAAGAAAAGTCGATAAAAATCCTAATTATGTACACTTCCCTAAGTTCTCAGTTCAAGATACCTATATTTTAATGAATTTTAATAAAAGCGAAAAACTTCAATTAATTTCATAAAAATTTATAAAAGTTCACCACTTAAAAAGGTCTATAAAAAATTAAAAATCCTAATTAAATACACACCCCTAGGTGGGGACACCTAAATTTTAATACTCATATAAATATATAAAATAGAATTTGTTCAGATCTTAGGAATCCTATTAAAATTGAATTATGCTTATTGTACATCACCCCTTACACAAGGGGACATAATGGCCAGTGGCTCCTCCTCATTGGAGGGGCGTGCTTCTTGTACATCACTTCTTACACAAGGGGTGACATAATGGTCAAGTGGCGCCTCCTCATTGGAGGGGCGCCGAAGCCCCTCCAATGATGAGGCGCCACTGGCCATTATGTCCCATTGTGTAAGGGGTGATACCCCTAGCAAGACCGATTAAAATTTTATTGAAATTTGTGATAATTTATAAAGAGAAATGCTAGAGGAGCATAAAGATTCACATAAAACGTCATGTGGGGCCTTAGCGCCTCTCCAATGAGGAGGAGCCACTTGACCATTATGTCACCCCTTGTGTAAGGGGTGATGTACCCCTAGCAAGATCAATTAAAATTTTATTGAAATTTGTGATAATTTATAAAGAGAAATGCTAGAGTTCATAAAGATTCACATAAAACGCCCCCAATAGGGAGCTGCCATTTGGCAGTTGTGTCAAATACTATATCAATACTTATGTTCATCTAGCATTTCTCATTTATAAATATCAAGAAATTCATTGAACCGGATCCCCTGAAAATATTAATAAATTTATGACCAAAAAAATAAAAATAAATTTAATTTGACACGTGTATAAACTATTTATAAATATTTAACTCATTTTTTATTCACATTTTGGAGGATTCGCAAATATTGAGAAGTCAAGCCCTAAAATCAATATTCTACAATTCGAAGTCGAGTTTTAAAATCAATTCCCAATAATCTAAAGTTGAGTTATCTTTAATAAATATTCGAAGTAGAAAAATGGAGACTTTAGGGGACGACGGCATACTTCCGAATACGAAATCCGAGTCCGAGGAACTGGAGCAGGGGTTTCCATCCTCTGATTCGCACACCGAAGATGTTTTGATAGAGAAATTGGAAAATGTAGTGCTAAATGATACGCATAACGATGGCCAAAAGGACGTCGGTAGTCTCTATGGTAGTGGACTGATGCCTCTGCGGCCGTATGCAGGTGATTGCCCCCATTTTATTCGGACGGGGTCTTGTAAGTTTGGACTCGATTGCAGGTACAATCACCCCGACAAAAGGACCCAGACTCAGACTCAGGTATGTTTGCGATTTTAGCTAGGGCTTTTTAGTATTTTGAAAATCTATGTTTTTTAAGTATTTTTTCTTATCATATTATTAATGTTATGATGATTTTCTGTATGTTGAAGGTTGCTAACGATCTAGACAAGGATGTAATTCCTGAAGATTCTAGCCTGATTGAGTGCAAGGTTAATAGATTTATCATTTTCCTTATCCATATGTAGGTATCAAGTTTATTAGACTTCGCGTCTTTCTAATCAATGTTTAAAACGTTACAATTGGGAAAGTGATGCAGAAGGCTCAGTTAAGCCTCTATAAATTGAAGGTTAAGCCTTGACCAACGGTACTCAAACGTAAAGTTAGCGTTTAAAGCCTAATGTGAGGAATCTCTCAAGGCATAAGCCTTAAACAGGTTTTTAAAACAATGATTCTAATCTCAAAATTTTGTGAGGGCTATGGATTTTTCTTCCGTTATTATATAGGCAAAATAATGTTCGCAGTTATGCTTTCCTTTTTCTTCTGCTGACATTCGTCTTCAGTTGTTGCTTTAACTTGAAATCAATTTTTCCTTCATGTTAAAAGCTGACCATTGCATATACAATACATCTATTGTCTCTGCTTACCTATTATCTGGCTTGAAAAATCTAAGAAATAGATATTCTACAGTAACTGTAAACATGGTTGCTTTGTTACTTTTTTTCAGTATTACCGAACAGCCGAAGGGTGCAAGTATGGAAAATCTTGCAGATACTGGCACCATGGAGAAGAGTCTCAAAATATTGTTCCTGAGCTTAACTTCTTAGGTTTGCCAATACGATTGGTAATGCTGCATCTTATATCTCTTCCCGTGATTGTTTCTGTTTTCGATCATTACTCGAGGTTCTTCTTTGAAGCTAATTGCATTTTACTTTTGATTAGGGAGAAAAAGAGTGTCCCTTCTACATGCGTAATGGCACCTGTGGATATGGATTTGGTTGTGTATTTAACCATCCTGATCCTACTCCAATGACAGGGATGGGATCTCCCAACTCATCAGTGGATGAAAAATTTGGGAGACAGTTAAGCCATCCTTTAGAAAAGCATAATAGTCTTCCAATTAATTTTTCAGGAGCTTCACAACCGGATCAAGCATCCAGGTTTTTTTACTCATTGTCTGATAACACCATTTCCTACCCGAACAGCCACTCATCTTATGTGACTCCACATACACCTCCTCAACAGATGCAAAAACAATCTGAATGGAATGGATGCCAGGTTGCTCATTCTTGTTCTCTCACTGAAGCTTTCTTCTTTTATTTCTTTGAGATGAAATTGCTACTTTTATTTCTAATTCAGTTCACCTTTATATCATTCACGTTTCCTTTTCTTCTCTTCATGCTATGTGCATTTTCAGTTCCGTGATGCAATCTTGTGCTTGCTTATGTTCCCAAATTCATGATTATACCGATGTTAATTGTGACACAGAGGTACATTTAAAGGCGTTATAGATACACTCATATGGTAAATCTGATTAGTCCTTGGTATGATATGTCTTCATCAACTTTAAACTGTGTGACATGCAGCTCAACAGCATAAATGTTTTGTCATTTATATACGAGTTCATGAAAACTGCGTGCAATTCTGCAATGGCATCAAGTGGACGCTACTCTCACATTGAGACGGAACCACTCTGAATCTTGAGTTTTTTCTTGCTTTCATTTTCTGTTTGGTGTTACTAATTGCTCTTGGTAGTACTGATGAACGAACTGTCTAATTATTTAGCACCACCGTCGATTGTTTTCTAACAGCAGCTATTGTTAAATAAGAGTTAGTTGATTGGTTTTTTTCCTTTTCTTTTCTAAGAAATTTAAGGGCCGGATACAATACAGATTCTGCTAAGTTGGAGAATTCATACCTTATTCTCATTGTCTGCAATTATAATTGACTACTTTGAGAGAAAAATGGTGCCTCAAACCTGGCTTTCAGTCACATATTTTGTGTAATAAATAATTTTTAGCATCATGACAGTGGATGAGTTTAATGCTATCTCGCATTAGCTGGGATGGACATGTCCAGTTTTATAGTATGCCTGGATTTATCCTTAATCTCCCTCCTATTTGTGATATTTGTTTATTTATTTTTTGGGGCATTATAATCGGGCTTAATTTCGTTTAATTCTCAAACCCCCCCCCCCCCACCCCCCCATCTTTTACTCTCCTCCACCCTTTTGTTCTAAACGTATTCTATTGCTGTTCAAAAAGTTGGTGACATGTGGTATGCCTACTTCTGCTTTTGTCAATACGTGCTCAGGCTCTGAATTCCCATCAGAGTGGGAATTATCGTGCAACTCCTTCTGCGGATAACCCCCTGAGAAAATCATACATTACTATGCAAGATGAGGAATTTCCTGAACGTCCAGGTCAGCCCGAATGCGATTATTTCGTGAAAACTGGGAATTGCAAATTTAGATCTGCATGTCGATACCACCATCCAAAGGATAGGAAACCTAGGCCAGATGAACGTGTTCTTTCTGAGAAAGGCCTGCCATTGAGACCCGTAAGTTAAATTATTTATGTTGTCCTTTGAACTTATTTTGGGTGTTAATGTTACTGTTTTGAGTACCTCAATTTTCTCCCTCATCACGTGTTTGAAAGGTTGCCAAAAAAGCACATTATCCATTACTGAGATTCTGGTTCTGAGGCTTTGGGTGGGGCTATGGGAGGCAACCTCATGTTGATAAAAGCAAGTATATTTGTGGGAGAAGTTATAAGAGTTTGTATTAGCATTATTTCATAAAGATACAGACAAAATATATTTATAGAAATTTTTTCCTCAAATAGCCTCCATTGCAAAAGTGAAAACTGTGCTCACTCAATCTGTAAATAAGGAAAATTTCTCATATTTTTAGGTACGTCCATGATTGTTCTATGGAACAGTCTATATCAATAGAGGGATATTTTCTCAAATAGGTTAAGAATTGGGGTTTAGAAATACCTCGGAAGAAATATAGGCATAACGTGTAAATCTCATGTGAACTCAGAGGAAAATTTGAATGCTCGTGTAGCTAACAACCCCGTTCATAATCTCCTTAGACCAATTCCCTCTTTCGATTTACAACAAGATAGGCTACACTAGGAAACTTAATTTGATACGATAGACATGTAAACAAGTTACTTACTCTTAATTTTTTATAAACATAGCCAAGTATGCTCTATTTTTTTCAGCAATTTATTTATTTTGTCTTGATTGCAAAGCACTTATGTTAGACGTTCAATTTGAACAAAAACTACTTCAAAAATTGAGTGGTGCAAGACTTTTCTTCTCGATTTGATGAAATCTGCAATGCTCTTTGAGAGTGAACAAAAAAATAAAAATATTTATGCTTGTATTTTTGTTATGTTTTGATCATTATTATATGGATAATAATCTCGTATGAACTCAAAGAGACTTCGGATGTAAAAGACCTATATACTGTTTCTGGAAAATTGAATTTGCACAATTGAATGCCTGGACCTATGACTATTAAACAACTAAAACATATATTTTCTGCTTAAGGTTACTCAACCTGGGTCATAAAGGGAATTCTTGGATTATCATCTTTTGAATTTGATTATTTGGCTTTCTATGTTCATAGTTGTCCGTTCAACTTTAATCTCTATACAGGGTAGAAGTATTTGCCGACATTATGAACGTCACGGTGACTGCAAGTTCGGGAGTGAATGTCTATTTGACCATCCCGTTGGCTTGTCAACATATCCGGATTGGCATGCTTCGAAGACTTATGCTGACTCTGATGCTGGATCCTGGGGTGATTAGAATCACTGTAGTTGGAAATTTTTGGCACTGTAATTTTATGGTTCACTACGGGAAACAAAGCTGTTTACTTTGAATCACCCTGATAGACTATTTTATATAGTTTTTACATAGAACTACATCAAGCGAACAAAGATAAACTGATGTTAGGAAAATTTTGCGGCCTATCATTTGGAATGCAGAAATCAAGGTAAAACATTGCTCATGTAATGTTTCATTGAGGTTTCTATAGGGAGAGACTACTCTCTAAATCTATCTTGTTTGCATAGTTTGTACATGTGAAACTTGTTCTATTGTCTTCTAAGAGTAGTTGCTGACACGATATGAAACGTGTTTTTAAATATCTGAATAACTCTTGTAACATTACGACTGCCTTTCATTCCCTTGACATTTTATTCTGATCTGCTTACTTGGATATTATTGTCCGTCGATGCCATGTTTTCCCGATTCATAGATCCAAGTGCACTCAATTTTCAGAAACAGCAAAGCCACTTCTGCATTATAATAACAAAATCTTACTGAACACGTCACAAATGTCTATCAGATTGAGATGTTCCAACAATTACCTTTTGGGGGTAGTCGTAAGATTCGTGCGGTTGAGAAACGTTTTCGACCATCGATGCTCCAGCAGCAGTTACGGTGGCTTTCTTTTCATCTCTGGCCTTGGCAAATATGACTGTAAATCCATCGGCCGAGGCTGGATTATTCACATCCCATTCACCAAATTTTGGCAATGGCCGACCTTGCTGTCAATTTAAATTTTACACAATGAATTCGTTCCAGAAACAAACCTCGGACGTAGAATTTGAGGATAAATTCATATGATCACCAAACGAAATAAGAATTCGCATTCAATGCAACGAAATCTTCATGCAATAAGCATTTGATCCTAAACAAAATGATAAAATTGTGAGAAAAAAAAACTTACAGACGTCATTAAAGATTACTGTTCTACGAAATGAATTTTTTACAGAGAGAGAGAGAGAGAGAGAGAGAGAGAGACATGAATATGGCAACAAGACTCTCTATAAATGGAGAACGAGATGAGGAATTTGTATTAGTTGTTGCACCCAACTAATCCACCCTGTAAATATTATTAAATGGAAGCTTCATACGTATGTTTTGAAAATTTTGGTAAGACGAAATGATGCCATCGCCGGGAGCCAGATTAGAATTAGATCAATAGGAGACTAATGCGGTGCTACATTCAGATCAATTTGCCTATAAATTCGTTGGGGGGGTCGTTCGCGACTCTTGTATTTGAAAAGGCAAGACTATGTTTCAATCAAATGGTGAAATTCGTTTTCATCATGTGACATTTTTCATGGAATTCGTTGCAATCAAACAGGGCTTAAAATGTAAAAAAGCTGAAAAATGTAGAAAGTCTCGTTAGACCGTGACCCATCCTGTCTCATGGTTGACTCTAAACCCTGTGGCGTAGGTGGTGCTTGACATCGAGCTTGAATGGGGTTCTAACTTGACCATATATTGCCCAGTATCTACTGTCGTCCAAGTCGCTTCGTGAGTGTCAATTGTCCGATTACCTTAGAAATGTATTAGGAAAATAGGTGTCTAAAGATAACACAAATGATCGATTGTAATTGAATTAAAATGAAATTGTTTCGGACTTGTAAATGAAGCAGAAATTTTGTTTTCAATGCAAGAGATTGACATTTGCGCCACACATAACGAAACGATCATTTTCGTAGTAATGTCACCCCAAATTACGACGACATCGAAATTGAAAATAATTAGACAAAATTTCTAGTTAATCGAGTGATCAACTTTGCTACATGTACATTATGGATGATATTAAGTTTTAACATTGTTTGATGTAGCAGCAATCACGACCATTGATTTTAATAAACACACTCCTTCATATCACTGTAAAGTTTCTTAAACATAGGGAATGTCATCCACAATGTACAAAAAACAATGTACGGATAGGTTAATTTTTGAGGGATTATTGAGGAAGGCCTAGTCACTTTTTGCTCTTTCTTTTTGTGATGGTCGAGAGGAAATAGTAGATATAGCGAGTAGTGAAGGCAAGACGGGAACGATGTACTAGTTAAGTTCTAGAGATTAATTTGAAATTTAAGTAAAAATTTAGAAAAAAATAATAACTTTCACGTGGCGTGGTAACGAGTTGTTTATATATTGTTATTATTCTTCTATGTCCTAATTTTTTTAAATGTATCAATCGATCCTCATGTGATCGGAATTATCCATTTGAACGTTAAAATCTCTGACTTTTACGTAAAATAAAGCTATAAGGCAATATCATTAAACAATTTAACATATTTTTTCTTGAGTTGTGCTTCTTGTATATCAAGTGTTACATCAGGGTGTCCATAATGGACACCCTGCACAATCCTATTGGATGGAGTGCATGTGGTTGTGCTTCTTGTACATCAAGTGTTACATCAGGGTGTCCATTATGGACACCTTGATGTAACACTTGATGTACTTCTAGCATTTCTCTTTTTTCTTTTCAACTAAAAGTTGCTTGTGACTTTGACGATTTTCGCACATGAGGACCAAATTCATGGATTTATAGAGATTGTGGATTTATAACCACAATACGTCAAAAGTTGGGAATCATATAGAAAGTGAAATAAAATTTAGTAATGTCAGATTAGGGATGGAAACGGGGCGGGCTCCCCGCCTCTGCCCCGTTACCCGTTTAAGACAAGGCGGGGCGGGGCGGGGCGGGGCGGGGCGGGGCGGGGCCTTTCCCTGTTTACTCCCCTTTTAATTTTTTTTTTTTTAGTTTTTGATAATTTATTTTTATTATCTATATTCATTAGATTTAGACAAATAATTTTACTTGCTATTTTCTATTAGAATTAATGAAAATTTTCATTTAAAGTATTGAATTTTAAAAAAATAAAAATTTAACGGGGTGGGGTGGGGTGGGGTGGGGTGGGGTGGGGTGAGGCGGGGCAGGGCCCCCGTTACCCGTCCCCGCCCCAGGGCAAAATTCCCCGCCTCGTCCCCGCACCGTTACCAGATTAAGCGGGTTATTCCCACCCCGTTCGGGGCAAAGCCCCGCAAGTATCGAGTTTGTCGAGTTTTTTGACATCCCTATGTCAGATAACTCCACCTGTAATTGGCACAAGTCTATATAGCAACAAAGTGAAATTTAATACTTCATCTGTCTCATTTATATAGATTGATTTTCCTTATTTTCTTGTCTCAACTATATAGTTTTGTTTTGTTCGTTTACTAACATACTATTTTTTTAATTTTCCCTAATTATAACAAATTTATTACTAATTGTTGATAATTAAACAAGGACAAACTAGGAAAATTTTTCATCAAAATTGATTTTTCAATAACATTAAATGAGATTTCTTAATCCGTGTGAAAAACAAAATTGGTCTTTATAAATGAGGTGGAAGGAGTAATAGATTTAATGAAATTACCAAATGAATTTATCAATAAAAATAACTTAGAAAGGCATAAATACATCATGACGCCAAAAAAAAAAAGAAGAGTAATTATTTTCAGCACGAGTAGTATTTAACATTAGTTTAGATGATAATAATTATATCATTAAATAATATTTTTAATCAAATATAAAAAATTATAATCTATAATATGAATGACGATAGATAGCATTATTTAAAAAAAGAAAAAACAATATGGGTAGGGTGGGTAACTATAATTTCGGATCACCTTAAATGGGTAAAATCCAACCGGGTAATAAATGCGAATCGGGACGACAGGGCGGGCACATACTAAATACACATCCATTTGTGGGTTCCATTCTTGATTCTCCATCACCTCGTTAGCTTTTTGGGACTCGTTCCTTTCATTTAGGGGGTGTTTGACACCCATTTTTGTGAAAAAATGTGTTTTTGAATAGTGATTGATGGAAGAATGTGTGGTTGAAAAGTAAAGAGAATTTTTAGGTTTATGTGTAATATTATTTTATTGATAGAATGTGTGATTGAAATGAAAAAAGAGAAAAAGAATGAGAATGAGAATGAGAATGAGAATGAGAAAAAAATGAATGCCAGACGGGGGCTTAGACGATTTACGCAGATATAAGTATGATGCATTAAAGTTCTGTGCAAGTTGACTTTTTCTCCACAACCCGTTTAAATTCAGTTTTTGTATTGAAAGAAATTCAAAGATGGGGTCGTGGAATTCGATTCATCTGAAGGTATTATACAATGTTTTGGGATGGACTGCATTTGTCTCATGGTCCATCAGTTTCTACCCGCAAGCGATTCTGAATTTCCGAAGGAAAAGGTTTTTCTATTTCTTAATTCACCACTTTAATTTATTCTCAAATTTCAAATTTCGTGTTTTAATTGCTTCTTTGCGTAGTGTGGTGGGGTTGAACTTTGATTTTCTGCTCCTGAATTTGACGAAGCACTCGTCGTATCTCATCTACAACGCTTCCCTCTACTTTAGCTCCACCGTGCAGAGGCAGTACCGCCAAAAATTTGGCCTCAATGAGGTACTTCGAAATATATCCTATTAATGAATTCATAATTGATTTTTCCTTAGCTTCAATGATGAATTCTTTGGGCGTTTATTTAATTTTTGGGATCAACTGATCAAGGGTTTCAATTTTTTGGTTATTTGTTGCATGTATTTATTTTCTTGTGGTTGTTTTATTGCAGATGATACCTGTGGCTGCCAATGATGTAGCTTTCTCCATTCATGCTGTTCTCTTGACTGCTTTCACCTTGTTCCAAGTTGTAATTTATGATGTGGGTAACTGAAATTTTCTCACTGTTTCACGTTTTTGTTACTTTTAATTAAAAAAGTCACTTTGATAAAAATGATTACTTATCTCGAAAGAACTTATTTACTTAGAACTAAACTTTTTAATCTTTGCCAACCATACTATGGTTATTGGGTAAAGCTCTAATACCAAAGAAGCATAACCTGTACAGTTAAATTGCTACATTTTAAATTTTAACTTCCGAACAGTATGGGTTAATTAATTTGCATCTGAATGACATCTTAATTTTATTTTATTTTTAATTTGCATTTTGAAACCTTTGTGAATCATTTTTGCAGCGTGGAAATCAGAAGGTTTCAAAAATTTGTATTGCAATTGTTTCCGTGGCCTGGTTATCAGCTGCCATTTGTGTTTTCATAGCTCTGCCCAGGCACTCTTGGTTATGGCTGGTAAACTGCTTCAGGTAAGATATCGTCCCTTCAATCACTGTGACAAATCTACAGCAATTTGTGAATCTGTGGACTTCTCATTAAGATTTATGTAAAGAGTACTGAGATGAGCATTACCTGCCCTATTAACCTTAGTATTCTTGGTTAATGAAAGAAACTACCTAGGGTAACAAGAAATAATAGACCAACTTATTCTATTTATATGTGCCTATGAAGTTAATTACTGAAACAGACAAGTAGTTTACTTGTTTTGAACTATGCTTCTTCATCCTCAGTTTCCTCTTAACTTCTTGCATCCCATCTTTAATTGCAGCACAATTCAAGTTGTTATGACAATCATCAAATATATTCCCCAGGTAGATTTGGAACTTGTGTCCTTTGAGATCGTTCTGCTTATCATCTGCTGAACTCTTAGTGTTCTTAACAATCCCAAGTTTACTGTGATCTTGAAAGTTTTTGTTTATAAATTGGCTTCATGATCTAACCCAGAGTTCTGTTACTAAATATAGGCTATTTTGAACTTTCGACGAAAAAGTACAGTTGGATTTAGCATCGGAAATATTTTGCTTGATTTCCTTGGAGGAGTAACAAATTATTGTCAAATGGCAGTGCAATCCATAGATCAAAGTGAGTTGGTGACTAATATTTGAATATCTTTTGTAGAATACGCTTTCAGATAAATTTAATCATTTAAATCTGTTTTTGCAGATTCCTGGGTGAACTTCTACGGAAACATAGGCAAGACCATGATATCTTTGGTATGAGACAGTTTCACTTCTTTATGTCCTTGTGAAATTCATGATTTGTCACCAAGTGATAGAGAGACTTAATACAACCTTTCTGGCTTAAAATAAGAATACATTCATCACTTCAAAAAATATCATTTTTAACTTTTTGTCTACTGCATAACATGAAAGACTGAACATGTTATGCATATTATTTTACAAACCTAGCCTATTGGATTTACCTTTATTTTTGCTTGCTGGTACTGCTTGACCGTCCAGTAGTTGGGTTCCACAAGCTACTGTGAACTTGGTGGATAATTTTGTTTTCTTAAATCCCAAAGCTGATGTAGTTCACGATTAAAATTTAATCTATCTCTGGAATCTCGATACCTTGTAACATCCTTTGAACAAGAAAACTATAATCTTTGTTTTATACGAAAAAAGAAAAAAAGAAAAAGAGGAAGGCTGATGAAGTTTCCCAAGGTTAAAAAGTTTTCCATGTTAACTTTCTTCTACAGTATTAACTGGGACCAATGCTCCATATGGCTCACCGCTGAAAAGGATGTGTTTTTGGCATTTTATCCATGGTGAATCATCCATAGACCATAGGTTATCTTGTGTATTTATTTGATTGCTACTTGAGTATTATTTGTTTTTTCTTATCATTTACTCAAGTGCCAAAACAACTGTGTTGGATTTATTGCATGTGCATCCACTCCCCTTAAAGCCCTCCCGTCCCTCTGTTCATCATTGGGCGAGTAGAGCTACAGTTGAAGATTTTTTGCTGACTTCCCTGCGCCCTTAAACCCTTGTGTTCTCATTTCCACCCACGTGATTAATGTTTAACTGTCTCAGTGGAATGAATTTTTCAGGTGTCTATCTTCTTTGACATTCTCTTTATGGTCCAGCATTACATACTTTATCCTTCCAAGAAGGCTACTTCTCCAAAACCCAATGTGGTAAGCAAGGAGTCACTAATTAAACCCTCTGATGAACCGAATTCAGATTGTGTATGATGATGAATGACATGGCTCTTGGAATTAATCTTGCACATTACTTTGTGCAAATTAGCAACTCTGTACTTTATGCTTCACAATGCATGTATTATCACTCTGTATAGGAAGGCTGAAGCATAATGCTTTATTTACTGTATGTTCATGTTAAGAAGATGGAGTGTAATGCTGTATTCCTACTGTTGAAATTTCTGTCCCTGATCTATCATGAAGCTTAACAGGGGATATTGATAGTCGAATATTTTGGCGCACACTTCGTCTATGACTATATGTCCAGTTGATACATTGCAACCCGAGTTTCATTTGGAGCCTGTGATCAATTTGTGCCGATGCAGCATGAACTAGATCCAAGGAGATGAACTCAGCTGTTCCTCATAATTTACCTCCCCTAATCTGCTCCGAATTTTGCTGTAGGTATCTGTCGAGCAAACCGAAGGACATTGAGGAAATATGATGAAATTTTATTCAACATAACATTGGGATGAAAAAAGGGGCTTCAACATTCGTAATGTTTCATACACGTCTTTGTTCCTTTAGTGTGATCCAAGGGAAAAAAAAAAGTTGGGAAAGACAAGGAAATAGTTTTCTTCGTTTTATGGGACGGGGGAAATTAAATTCGTTTTATTGGGCTTCAACATTTGTAATAGTTTTCAACCAATACATGTTTCCAACAAAACAATTTTGCACGTGAACATATATGTTCTTACTTTTTAACTATACGTTCTTTATCGAAGCATTGTTCCAACTTCCGTTCACCAAAAATCTGGACATAAACATAAGCAGACAATTAAATTGACTCATAAAATTTGGCCACAAAGTGGAAGGTAGGAGTGACTGATTAGACGGAACCGAAAAAAGACAAACAATAATGTTGGTACACGTTTTATTCTTTAACAAAGTCCAAAATTACATGTTAGATTATTAATCTTGTTGGCCGACTTCTATTTTATTGTTGCTTGGCCAACACGACAATAATTGACGAACAGCTGACCAATTAACCTCCTTGCTTCCCAAGTTTTCAAGATCTCTCTCTCTCTATTTAAATTTACATTCATAACAACATTTCACTACCATTCTCATTAAGCTCACAAGAACCCAACCAAAAATGAAGAGAGAGGGTCGACAACATGGCATGGTCCGAACCAACCCCATTCTCCCACAACCTTTCAACCCAAGGCCCGTGGCTAGGCATGTTATCAAGCTTGGCTCACCACCAACTGCCGGCATGTTCACCAAGGTTTCATCAAAGCCCACGAACCACTCCAAGTTTACGGGAAAGTGCAGTCGACCCCGGTGCAACGGGTGCCATATTCACCCAGCTTGTAAGGCGAAGGACAAGACCAAGGGTGCCAAAAAGCTCAGATTGATCACTAGGAGGGTCGCGGATACAAAACCTGGATTCAAGTTTTCGGGTTTTCCACAAGTGACATTTTGGATCAGTTGACTTATATGGATGATGGTGATTGTGTTGATGATGTTCTTGATGGATTATGTGATGCCCAGATATCGTCGAATGATGTTGAAATTGAAGAGATAGATGGATATGATAACGACGATCAAATGAGTTTCTGTGAAGTGGGGTTTGTGTGGGAACCCTTGGATGGAGATGAGAGTTGGTGCCTGGTAGAAGAAATGTGATTCATCATTTGATAAAGTCCGATGAATTGTATATTTTCTGTCCACAGGTACACAGGTACTTTTAAACTCCAGCTGCACAGGTACTTTTAAAATGACCCTGGTAAAAGATAAAAACGCCCTTAAGTATATAAAACAATTACAAAATATTGTTTTAAAAACTAAATACTCCATACGTAAAATTTCAAAATCAACTTACTTTTGTTATCAGTTTATTTCAACACAAATAAAAACTGTCTCATATTTCATCTGTTTCAACCTTAAAATCTGAAAAATTTATCATCTGCTTAGGTCAATTGCACTCACTGGATCCGCCCGTCTAGAATATTTCATATTTATACTATCATGTGCTTGTATTTCTCACTCTCTTGTACGAAGCAAATTAACCAAAGGAGATGTGTACGTAATCAACGGGAACCCTAAATACAAAGACCATTTCTATAAATGATGAATATCCTCTTTTCTCACTTCAATTGTTCATCAATATAGATTTTTACGTGCAAAAAATATATTTTCTTTTCAAGAAATTTAAATAAACAAATATTTTTTCTTTCTAACAGAGCTAGTTGTTTAATGCTTGGGCAACACTCAATTAGCTCGCAAGAACCTCTTCATAATATTAGTTGGGCATCCATTCTTTTTCTCATTCTCTTTCTTCATTTCAACCACACAATCTCCAAATAAAAATATTACACACAAATTTAAAACTTTTTATCACTTTTTCACCACACATTCTTCAATCAATCACTATTCCAAAAATTTTCAACCCATTAAAATGGGTGTCAAACACACTAATTGAACCTAGTTGACCATCATTTTTTGGGATAAATAGTTTTTGCAATAGTATTTTTTCAAAGAATGTGTAGTTAAAATGTAGGAAAAAGTTTTGAAATTAAGTTTAAAATTATTTTATACGAGAATGTGATTACCATTAAGGGTCCAGTGGGTGCAATTGACCCAACTGGACTTCTAGATTTTTTTGGTTTTTTACAAGTCCATACTTTTCCGCCCAAATACCCCCAACAAAGTTGACATTACACACTAGCCCAAATTCTCCCTTCAATTTTTTTTGAGTTCACAAAATATTTTATTCTGAGAATATGTGGTTGAAAATGAGTTTAAGAAAAAAAAGGTTTTTGTTTTTATGATTGTCAAACAGGGAACTGCTCCTCCAAGATGTAAAATAGTCAAATGAGCAGCCATATTATTGGGCTACATAATCGTTATGCAGTTCAAGTAAATTCTGCTGAGGTTATGCTACATGTACATAATTTTTTATCTAATCTTTTACACCCCACTCACATTTGGAAGTGGGGACCACGAGCCACATTTTTTTAAAAACATGGGGCCCGCCGCATTTGTGATGGTGGGGGGGACCATTCGGTCACCCCACCTTCGGTACATCCGAATAAACCCATTCTTCTGAGTGGGTGCAATGTTTGAATGAGTAATATCTACCTCGTCCATATGAGCTTCAACAGAACAATTTCCATCTGTAAGTAATACATAAGAAAGAAAGGGCAAAAGCGAGATGAAGAAGATGATTTCTTGCGAACGTCAAGAGATTCTAGAAGTGCAGTGTAACTACTATAATCTTCAGGGAGCAGTACAAGAATACCCCTTTTTTGTGTATATTATAAAAATGGTTGAACCCCAACATTGAAGGCCCCCCACCGCCCCGTTCTTAGAGTATTGTGGAGAAGGTAAGGTTAAAAAAATATCAGAGTTTTTTTCTTTTTTCACTTCAGTGATATTTTGACTTTTCAAAAAAGCGCCAAGTCAGCACAATGTAACCAATTCGGTGACCAATGATTGTTCGTGTAGCACTGTCCAAAAAAAAAAAAAATAATAATGGAAATTAAGCCCCTTACGCCCAATATATATAATCCAGAAAAGTTTGCAAAATATGTCCTTGTCTTAGAAAAAATGAAAGATACACTTCTTTATAAATAAAACTAAAATGAAAGATACACTTCTTTATGAATAAAACTTCAAGTGCAAACATGTAAAATTCATTTTGCACTGGATAGTCATTGAACTTACACCTCCGTTATATTATACTTATTGAACTTTAAAATACTTTCAAGTGATAGAGATGAGAGTTGGTGCCTGGTAGAAGAAATGTGATTCATCATTTGATAAAGTCTGATGAATTGTATATTCTTTGTCCACAAATCCAGTTTATTTGATTATGTAATCAAGTTGTTAATTCATGTGGTGCAAAATGATTAATAAATTAATGAATATATTAATTCAGATACATCTCTCTTCATGCTTCCATGGGGTCATTTATTGGTATTCATTCCATCCATGTAGATTACTTCATTATCACCGGTAACAATCAACAATGGTTTACCTTAAAGATCCTTGGCCCTTTACACTATTTTCCGGGCATTGAAGCTCAATGAAATGCCGATGGTCTCTATCTATCTCATTTCGAATACATTGATGACTTGCTTTCTCGTTCCAAAATGGAAAATGCTAGAGTTATCGTACTTCAATGAGCAC